>JAUELF010186251.1:0-14447 GCA_031471495.1 Clinocardium nuttallii | reverse complement strand
TACATGTAATCACAACGCGATAACTACAAACTTTTACGTCGCACAGTCTAATTTGTTTACATACGCGCACCTGCTAGACCTGTGTAAAAAAGACGCACCGTATTGTATTGACAGTGCGTTGTTACTCAGTCTAACACTGATGCATTAATAAACATAAACAAAAATAAGAAATATTTTGAAAATATGCCTCAGATATATACCTGTTTCGGTCGTGAATGTACATTAAATAATTTAGCTCTTACAGAATGAGAATTGATGTAGAGACGTTCTATTTACGTATGTATTTTTGGAATTACCTCCTTTTATTAACAAAAAAGGGTTCCCTTTATATTAGTTATTACAGATCAAGCCTTACAAATACACACACCAATAAAATGATTAACAATCTATCAAAATGTAATGCAAAGATCAGTACAATGCCGTACTTTAATTTTCAATTTTTTAAAGCTAAATAAAACATGTTTACTAAAGTTGTTTACATGGTGTGTCGTTATAAGTAAAAAGAGTCATGAAAACCGATTTAAAAACGAAAGAACTAAACATAAACCAATGACGTAAATACAACATCGGCTAATGGTCGCTGTTTACATGATTAAATATAGTTGTTACTATACCCCGACAATATAGGTTGGCTTATCGAGTTTTGATCAACAAATCACTTCGTTTGCTAAATATTAATTGTATTCTAAAAGCACCAGTGTGTGTATACCACGTGACTTTGACGTCACAAATGATACGGCGAAAAGCAATATTTTATTTCGGTTAAGAAGTAAAGTCTTCATCCTTTTAAATGTAACATGGCGCTGTCTACGTCACTTACAGAGCCTGTCTCCGATTGTTAACATAACTTGATTAGTGGTTTAGTTTCTTCAAACACTTCGACGAACATTTTCTTAAAATTTATTAAGATCGCCGACGGCCGGAGCATTATTTAAACTGGATTTTGAGAACAGGTTCGTCGAATAGTTTGAAAAAACTAGAGACCACCAAGCAAAGTCTTGTAAAAGAAAAAATGGTGATATAGCATTATAAACGGCGTAGACTACGCCATGTTTCATCAAAAGGGATGAAGAAATAAACAAGTTACAATTGTTCTTTACGTCTTACAAAGAGTAATTATTGCTGTCTGACGATGCAAATATGACGTCAAAAGACACGTTGTAACACACACTGAGCACTATCACTGTGAAAAATAAAAGCTTATATACAGAGTGATTAATTATTGTAGAATAATAATGAGCGCGTATGGTTTATCTATTGACATATATAATTAGACAAGCCAACGTTGTGTACAGATTATAAACGATTGCACTCGAAAAAGGGTTATGTGTGATCACGCAGACCTTTTCTAAGAGTTATGTCATTCATCTGGTATCCTTATTTCGAGACATGTATCTGTCGGCGTTCCACAGTCTATAGTTGGGACGGGAATCAAGAAAGAATGTGTACTAAGTCGCCTTTTCCTATGCGGAATTTAGTTTTGTTCTCTTAAAATTATAATTAAAACGTAATTATCAGTATACTAGAGGTAGATTTATAAACGAGGCCAAAACCTTCATATAGTTAACAAGATAAGTCAGTGTTATCAAACAAGTTTATCGCAAATGAACTAATTATTTCAGATTGGTTCAACAATTGTGGTGTAGCCAATCAATGTTATAACTTTGTGATTTAAAAATAATGATTCAAGATTTTATACCTGGACTGGTGCTCGGAAATTCAGTTGATGTACTTGGGAAGCCAGTAGCATTTGTAGGTGGGAATGAAAAGTCGGTGGTTGGTGGATTTGTTGGCGGGTTTGTTGGTGGGTTTGTTGGCGGATCGGTTGGTGGATTTGTTGGCGGGTTTGTTGGTGGGTTTGTTGGCGGATTGGTTGGTGGATTTGTCGGCGGGTTCGTGGGCGGGTTCGTTGGTGGGTTTGTTGGCGGATTGGTTGGCGGGTTTGTTGGAGGGTTCGTTGGTCCTGGGTTATCCACAACTAAAGTCATCAAATGGATATAGAGAGAAAATCAATGCCACGATAGTCAATAAAGCATTATAACGGCTAATATATATCTTTATAATATCATAACATGATATTCATATATTACAAGTAAGCTGTGTCAATTAGATGCGATGGGTGAAATAACAAACTATGAATATGCTAGAAAATTCAATGAACACAGTCTCATCAGATAATGAACCAATTGCCCGTGTGCTGTTGTCCCATATTTGCAATCAAGAAATAACAAAGGCTAACAAGGGTTTGAATCGTTCTACACGGATTAGGTGTTCATGTTGTTAAATAAACAATCATACAGTTCATAAAGTTCAAAAAGATTCAGATGACTTGTTCTGCAAGGATTGGGTGTTGAAATTTCAACTTTAATGATGGTTTCAAATTGTCGAGCTTCCTTAATCAGTTTTAATTGGCTATATGCACTTATTAAATGTTAATAAGGATTTATCAAGTGAATAAACAAAAGATGTTCCTGTTGATATACTGTCTGCATCCAATTAAACACACAAAGTGACAAAACACGATCCTATTAAAATGTAGATCATATGGTTTGGATGAGCTATTTCTAGATTTCGTCGGAGATCGATCAATTTCCAAATGTGCATAAAAATGATGTATGGACCAAAATGAGCACATGATCAGTAAACAATTCAACAATATCCCATAAAGGTCTATGTAGTCGCTAACAAACTATATGCACACTTTTAACGTTTTATTGATAAGGTGAAAATATTGCTAATGTACGGACGGATGACAGGGTATTTTCACTAGAATAACAGATTTTGAAATTAAAATTTTGATATCACAGAAAAATAGTTTTTTGTTGATTATTGTGCCTTTTTGTTAAGTTCCTTTTATGCTCTCAGGATTTCAAGAATATTTAGGTCTTCGCAATCAAAAGATAAAATACTTACGTTGACAAAGTCCTTCGACACATCGCTGCAAAGGTAATTGTATAAATAATTGTTCAATAATAATATACACATAACATGATGCAATTAAGTATATTATGTGAAACAAGAAATATTACGCCGTAAACATAATTGTGTTTATTTTGCGATAACATAGCATTAAACGGAAAAACAACAAATTAACGGTGGTATATTATACTTTTCTGATTTAGTTTGCATTATTGATACTCGAACGCGGCTATACATTCGTTTAAACTAAATGACGTAACATAATGTCTGGACGTCTTAACATGTATAATTGTATGAAGAAATGTATTTCATACGGAATGCTGCTGTATATCGTATTGTATTGACGAAAGCATTTCGAAGAACGCTAATCCGCATTTAAATAATAGCCAAAACATGCGTTCCTTCAAATAGAAAGTAATATGTCGAGATAGAACCTGCCTTTATATATGTAGAGAAATAAAAGCTCAAATGGTGAAACCTTAAACTATAAATGAAAAAAACGTAAGGCGTCCCTGCGACGGATGTAGGTGTTGGACAAATACCAAGGCAGACACAAGGTTTACATATGCAAAATAACTGGTATATATACATGTTCCACGCACGGAGCAGGCTGCCACAGGGCCGAACGGATGGCGTGCGGCACGCGTTCGGGAGCCAAACATGGGCATTAAGGCTGCCCTAGGGCGCCTGCGGAATTCCCGCGTCCAGCGCAAATCTTTGGGAGAGACGGAAAAGTTAATTGTTATTCAAAAGACCCTATGGTAGCCGCTCGACAAACGCAAGGCCAATCTTAAGCCCAACGTTAGGTCACATTCGAACCGCTCTACATCGTGGTCTACACGGTACGGCAAACCTAGGAATGAAAAACTTTATAACTCCGAGCCTTAATCCCACGGCAAACCCTACCGCATGTAAGATATAGGAGTATGCCCTATGGTGACCATGAGGCTACTGCAGAACCTCTGCGGTCGCCGCATGTATCCTTCAATTACGTTGGCCTACGGTCGCAGAACAAATGTGACGGAGGCATTAGTGACATTAGTGCCCTTCCGGCATGCCGTATAACGAGTCTTTAAAGGACCGGGCAGTAGGATGAATGTATATTAAAATGTCAACTGCCAAATGATGTCATATCTAGAATAATGATTCCAATGATTAACATTGCAATACTGCTTAACTAAATAAAGCATCGGAATTTACTCGTAGCTTAAGACATTTTATGAAAACAATTATTAAGTTTACTCTTAACTTTAATGGGCGATATTGTTTTGTTATTTACGATAAGATTGCTTAGCGCGTACGTTTGAACATATACGTAATGAGAAGTATTCAAGATGTGATGGCGACATTTACATACATAAAAAAGGAGACTAAACGGTATTGTAGTTATTTCGTAATCTATAGAAGCATATCTTACAACAGTGTAGAAAAATTGACTTAATTTCATACAGCACGTTCTCACATTCCAAAAGGTTCATAACGACAAGTGTTGCCTTTATCGGGAAAAAGAAACATCTGTGTTCCATTTAAATGTCTGTATTCGTTATTAAATTCCACCGGCTAATGTAATGGGACATATCAATAACGATGACAGTTGATATACTTCTATATTCGAGATGAGTATTTAAAAAATAGAAAGGACTGTTTGTCAATTAAAGGTACGTGTTTTGAAATACTTTATTTATTAACAGGGATCGAAACCAGACAAAAAAACAACACCTATCTTTCTACATAATATAATCAATTTAATCATCGAATTATTATCCTTACCCTTCCGTTTCCACAGCTGGTTCCCCGGGCAGCTACGTTTGTAAAACAGGAATTACTGTTGGCACTAGAGCATCCAAATCTTCGGCAAACACCTTCGGAATTTTGGTTACCCTGCACAAAAACCAAATACTTTTTAAACAATGAAATAACAAAGTATGCAAGATTTACGACTTATATTTTAGAACGAAGATGAATTCTTTACCGTACTGATGGTATCCGGATGGACCAACCTTTATAAATTCATCGATTAAGATCCCTTTTGAATTTGGGATTCATTTTCGCATTTTAAGTGAATCGTTATCGAACCTAGCATGTTGACACCTTGATAATGTTATGACCATGATCAATGTAAAAGGTAAAGATCAAGTTTGATCAATCCTTAGAAATCTGTTTTGCTTTGCGATATCCTGTTCCTATGACGGGTTCCTACCAAAAATCGCCTAAAATGAAGTCCAAATAAATGTCCGATGCCAAATAACATGTTTATTGATAATATTCTACAAAAAAAAAACATCGATAATTTTAAACTGTTATAAGACGAGCTCAATGGAAACTACAACAAACCACCACAAGAATAATCCAGGAGAATCTTCAAATTGGTTATGAATAGAGAGTAGTACACATGTATAATATCATACTGTTCTAGCTTCATTTTTCAAAGCCACCAACTGTGTTTTTTCTGATATTCATAACTCATTTATAATAATGATTATTTTATTGCTATTTACAAGTACTCAATTATCCTTCTTTAGAGTCATTACTTGTAATAAGTTTACATTTTGATTAAAATTCATCTTACCGAACAGAACGTTGCACCAGCTCCTCTTAAGAGTTCGCACTGTTCGTCTTCGGTGTACAATTGACCGGCCGATGTACTGTTAAAATCGGCGAACTCATTGGGGTCATAGATGTCAGCAATACCAAGTGTACACGAACCAGTGCTAAAAACAAAGACTATTCATGAAATCTTCAACAAGAACATGTGGTATAAGAGCAAATGCCGATTTTTCGTGAAACACTACAGAATTTATTTATTTTTAAAAATGTTAACGCATATCGACAGTAGTTATATTTAGTTCCCAAAGGTTTTGACTAGAAAAACTGTCATTATATATCAAACATGAACGACGCATCGATATAATAATGCAAAAGGAATAAACGATTATCCGCACAGAAACGCTTTAATTTCAACCTTATCTGACAATAACAAATTCTGATTTCTTACCCAAGGCTATTGACGTATCTTTTAAAAGACTCAATAGAACAACTGGAGAATCTCCAAGGATTTATTGTTGTAGATGTCGAAGATAGACTAGGTACAAATGGCGCCATCACGAAATCCGCGTTTGCGTCGCATGCGGTATTGGTAGCACCAGAATCGTGAGGAGCACCCAAACTGTAAAAAATACAAATTAACTATGTTTGTGTTATTAATATTACATACACATTTGTAACAAAATGCCTCAATTTAAAATTATTTAAAACACAATGTTACTGCATATTACATTTACTGTAATTGTGTGTTAGAGCGAGAGCTCTAGTTTCGCATTTTTAGTAGAAAACTATTGTTCATATAACACGGAGAGGTTGCATACATCGCTATATGTTTTGAATAAAATATCTTTTTTAAATCAACAAAACAATAAATTTAATGATTGATAAGAATATAACTCCGTTTCAAACAATATATATGTTATATCAAAACGACCATTTCATGTGTGTTATGACTTTCGCGCACTAGTTCTCCAAACATCATTTGTCCAAGACAACTAAACTTATTCAATCCTGGTTGAATATAATTTCAATAACTTTTGTTAAATGGCGGAACTAATAATTGACCAAGTAAGGTCCAAACATTCAACATCTAGAGTGCTATTTAATCCGTTTAGCGACTGAGTCTTAAATTACCGTCAAGTCGATACATATACTATATGCATGACTATTTCTGACCAGACATGCGATTTAACACATGTTCCGTTTAAATAAATGTCTGTCCCATTTTGTAAAACTAGTAAAATATGAATAAAAGTAACACTAGTATCCATTTAATCTTTATTTGGTTGCAATTAACTTCATTAATAGGTCATGGTACACAATCAAAAATTAGATGTAAGCCATCAAGTTGTAGTCTTACCCTTTAACGAACTGTCATACAAGGTAATGGCCACCACAAATGTAACGACATGTTTTAATGCTTAGTACATTACAATGTTAAACTAAAGTTACACAATGAACCTACTTATGACCAAGTTCGTGAGCAAGGACACCAGCTCCCTGGAAAAATCCATATTCTTCATTTATGGACACACCCCAAAATGTACAGACTCCATTAAGGTAGGCAATTCCGACAACACCAGTCGATCCTCCAGCCTGAATGTCTGATCTAAAAAAGGAAACAATCAACATCTTTAGGCAAAAATGTCCGTTTACACAGATTGGACAAATGTAAAGACTTGGCTCAAATATAATTGAGTTGCGTCATGCAACAACGGAACTTGCTTTATTCCTGTACTGGTACCACATACAGAGATAATAAATGAAGTTGGAGACATTGTTCAATTAAACAGTCTATCTCAATTGAAGTCAACACACTTTACAATTCACATTGCTATGTGAGTACAAAGCCGCCGACCCATATACTAACAGAGTGTTGGTTCCTAATTTCTAATAATTGCTTAATAAGTACATGTCATTAGTATTTAAACATTATTTTCGGGGCATTTCTTTAGAAAGAGGACTTACCAGAATATCAATGACAATTACGTTCAACAACATTATTACAGAGTAGGCAGAATAATAATTCTTCAATTCTGTAATAGTGCCCCCTTTCAACAACAAGATTGTGATCAAAAGTTTAAAATGTTGAAAGAGATTTTCCAAAGTTACCTCTGCGTTAGTCCTCTAGGAAACATATTAGCATATGCAAAACAAAAGAACTTAAGATAATCTAAGTAATGCTGAGCGGTGAGCAATTTGATAAAATTGGATACAATAGCAGTTTTGCATTATATGAAGTTTTTGATGTTAATAATTACACCTGCACCGTCATGTATAGCTATACAATTGTAAATACCCAGTCATAAAAGCAGCATGATCATGTTCCGGCAGGGAATTAGCGGTATCCGTTCTCCACGTTCTCATAAACTCAAGACCGGCGATACCATCAGTGGAACTTCCAGTATAATCTAACCATGGAGACTCGGATAATTTCTGTAATGTATTCAAACATATAACCGGTTAACCAGTTAGCTTCTATAAACATATTAAAACAACACTTGTCAACACTGTAAATCATACCGTACATGTATACACATTCGTTCAGTGAAACCTTAGGCTACATCGTTTATTGTTTCTGTAAACCTTTAGTGGACATTCGACACTTAACGATCACATATATTTATGTTGACAGTGTGTCATACTTTGTGGTGCCTGGTTAGAAAAGCCAAGTGCAGTCAGGCGATGTAACTTTTCAAATTAACACAAAACAAATTCCAGACAATATCGATGACAATTTCAGCTAGATAAGGCTAAACATTATATTTATTATTTAAGACCGTATATGCAATCTACCAGACTAGGGTTTCGGCAATAATATATAGTATGTTATGTTATATGCTAACAAGAAACTATGACTTACTGTTGAGATGACGAGTCCAGTTAATCTGACGAAGAAGGAATAATTAGGATCTTGGATGCTGACATAACGAAGATCAACCTAGAATTGTAAGAAGTGTATTTGAATAATGCATTCTTTTTACTTTTGACACCATACTTTATTAAACATCCATTTTCTAAATTTCTGCTGTTGTCTTTTGAAAAATGTCTCTATGAGAAAAAGAATATACACTGGATTCCTTAATTTCAGGCGACGAAAACTCGTTGTTTGTATACTTTTAGATGTTATGCAACATACATGTCGTGCCTGATTCCAACTTGCTTAAGATAAAGATTCTAGTGAGATTGTTCTAGTGAATAAACACGCATCTATTACGTTCGAAGTATTGTGTTATAACGTTAAATCAGACATCCGTCAAAACCACAGGATATCCATTTATTATTTTGACTTTGGCGTTGCTAACGGCAAAGTCATTAACACGATAATGTATTTTCGTAAGTATCAATGGTCTTAATCTCGAATCGCTTGCCAGTTTGATTCTGATAAAAGCAAAAACATGAATTTATCTAATGTCTCCTATATTTCAAAGATTTTAATGAGTTCGTGTTTATATCAGATATCGTGTTTACCTTAATTTACTTTTGACCATATTGATTCATAATTATGTATATATTACGTACCCCGTTTATGATGTGAGAGTAATATTCCCGAACTTTTACTAAAATTCCCCCCACAGACAAACCGGAATGAACGGCTGCGAAACTGGAACATAGTTATAGGTCTAGATATTAACAAATAACGCATTTATATACAGGGCAGCTTGAACATAATCATGGATTAGAATTATATCAATACTTTTTACAAGGAGTACTTTTTTCGTAGAAATATATAAGAATAAAAGACGAAGAGAAAAAAGGATAACATATTGCTATTTCAATATTGGTTAATGTACAACACAGTATATACAATGAAGTTCGTGATTACATAATATTTTGTCCAAACAAGTAGTAGCTGTAAACAAAATAACGCCTCTGCAGTTCGTGAATTTCTCTGCGCGTCTAGAGGTAATGCATACAAAATAAATGTAAACAATAATGATGATGTAATGTATCAATGTTTGCGTTCTAACAAGATGGTTATATTCAAACCGAAAAGAGACGATATACAACAGTGTTGTATATTTCCTATACATAAAGAAGTCTCTCCCTCCCTCAAATTGGTGTTTATGTACACCTGCAATCTCATTAAAACCAGATCTTATAAAACTTGCATACTCGTATATACGTACGTACATGTCTGATTTTAATGAGAGTGTGTACACCTAATATCGTCGATGTTTGTTAATCGATATCCAATACTTTTACATTTCCTCCCATATATGACTGCAAACATTAATTCATTAAAGTTGTGTAGCCTTCTACATATTATTATAGTCTTAGGAATAATATCTTAGCCGTTTTAATTTCAAAAGTAAATATGTATATGTGTGTTGTACTTTCATAGCGGCTACCGTTCGGTACAAAACACATGAAAGGACAATTGACATAGGCACTTATACTAAACAGCAACAGAAACACCTTAAACATGCACTTGACTTGAACAAGAAAAGTCTAACAATATAACGTTTGTGTGCGTTGTTGTTCCGATTATTTGATACTTCAGAGTGATTTCGGAAGTATGGGTTCGGGGTTAGACAGATATTTAAAAAGAAAGTCTGGTTCGTGTAGAAATATGTGCATGTTAAATGAAAACCGGACATACATCAAGGTTACCAGTCTTGACTACAACTTCACTAATAATCAACTAAACGAACAATACCTCTGATAAATGAGATGGTCAATAGCGAGCACCATTTCAACACCATGAGGGGTAGTGGTTTGCCTCTTCTGCCTGTCTTGTATCGGTTGGTGGTGTATTCTTGTCATCAGACGTTCAAATCGCTCAACATCTTCTTCCGTCAGACCTTGGACATTGTTTATGTCTTCGATTTCTTCGTCTTCCCCTGTTTTAAAGTCCTTTTGTATGAGCTACACAGTTACTTATAAAATCTTACTGTTTAAATGGATCGCTATGGGTAAGATGAGATTGGTGTGTTGTTGTTGCTTAAGCATTTAGAATGCAGTTAAGGGTTTTTAGTGATATATACGTCAGAAAAATGTATATCGTCAACTATGTAGGAAACCGTTTTTAATGTCAACCAGTTATCTCCTTGGGCAACCCCAAGCACCGCCATAATACTACAAAGCTGCTGATATTTAAGATATAACTTAAACGTCTGTGATATATGCCTTCAATGTTCGTGCAAGTGATCGGTGTTATACGCAACGGGATTTTACAAAACGTGAATATGCAAATGACATTAAATCAAATACACATACTGAAGAGTTTTGCATTCGACGTTTGTTGCATATAACAGTGTTGTAATTGACAGACTAACCCAGTAAAAAAAAAATCTCATTTTTAGCTCTTCAACAAATAACTTTCCATATAGCAATACAATTCAAGAAGATTCAACTAAGTAGTGTATGGCCTAGTTATACCAGACGTAATAATTGAAACAGCTTTTTTTCTTACATGTGACCCCATATTCGTCAGACATACACTATAAATAATTTAAATTCGCTTAAGGTGACACAAGTAGGGCTTGTGTCTTAGTAGTTTGTCTGTAACTGTATTCACCAAGCAAGATACTTTTATAAGTATAAGCTAATGTGTGTGCAGTTATATTTATATTTTAACTTATAACATCTCCGTTTTCACATCTTATAACAATGCATATTTATAAGGCTCGTGTGGCTTCACTTCTAGTTGGTTACTATGAATTACACAGGTGCCATACTACAGTTTCGCTTAATGCAATGTCCCGCTTTGAGTGATCGTTTACCCAGATATACAGTACGGATATGCAAGAAGACTCGTTAACGTCGGGAGAGGTTCATTTAATTACAACCTAAATCAATATTTAATTTCTTTTTCTTTTTGAAATAGTCTTTAAATAGTAATAGTGGTATATGGGATGTCAGGATATTGCAAGGTTATACAAAGTGTTACTAGATTTCACTCACGGACGACATAGTCATTGGAGGTAACCATAACACTTCTTCCTGTGTGTGTTTGGTGGGTACCAGTGCTGTGTACTCTCTCCAAAACCTCCAATGTGTGGGGTACACCGAGAGCGCTGTGGCGTTTGTCAGCACCAGAGGTTGCTGGTTCGAGTTTGTACTCTTTACCACTGATGAGGACATTTCCTTCCTAAAATAAAGTAAAGAAGAAATGTTGTAACTCTTTTCAAATGAAATCATACCCGTCGACATAATTAAGACAAAATATCAGTCTGATCCCCAAAGTGTTTATATCTTTAAGGCAACTGATAAATTGTATAATAATACTATATATGTTTTGTCCTGATAGTGTAACATTCAAGTGCCGGGTTTGATACTAGTCTCTGAACATATGTTTAATGTATAACAGCTTTTTACAGACGCAATCTTTATAGCTAAATGTATTAAAACATGCATGTTCAAACAATGATAACCGACAGTCCATGTCAAGTTCACTGTTCACAGTTGTCCTTGTGTGATCAACGTCGTTTGCTGCAGATGTGTCGTATGACGGTAAGTGTTGTGATCTTGAAACATAAAAATATACATGCTTATATCGGCAACTTTAAAGACACCAGAATGCTTGAATGTATTAATGAGCCGCATAAAGCGGACACAGTTTCATCTACGCAAAGTGAGTACTCTACTGAACCTACACGTGCATAAGCTGTGTTGACCGTAATGCATCATGTAACAAGAAACATGAGTTTTAATCCCGTTAGATTAAATTTCGTAAATTCCACCTGCTCTAATATGTATTGTACCCAAAATGTTGACTATAGTGATAAACAAAATGTTGACTATAGTGATAAACAAAATGTTGACTATAGTGATAAACAAAATTCTAAACCAGTTTTACAGTTACTTGTCAGGTTGGTTATCCGAAAGAATCGAAAAGATATATATTGTATTGTCACAATTATTGAATTCCGGAATAACCCTGGTGAGGCTTCACATACTTAAGTAGTACTTAAGCCCGATAGTTTTATACGAATTGATGGGAAAACCCACATAATCTCATGTGTATATAATTCCAAAAATGTTGATTATAGAGACGGAAACAAATCTATACTAGCGAGTAAATAATAGTTATTGCTATCCGAAAGAAACAAAGGGAGGAATTTCGTTTTTTCTTACGAGTGTATCGAAACAGGGTCCATGATCACCAGGGTAACAAGTGCTTCTGACGTAGGCGCCACTTCTTTTGTCGTGGAAGAATTTCATCTGTTGATAAAAACAATCATATATTTACACATAAAATGAGGACATATTCTCTGTAATCTGATAGAAGGGGTTCTAAGGTAAGTCAAACAGAGCTGACAAAAAATTACGGAAACCTTTCAAACATAATCTGGCCGATGTACTTACTTTTTAATGGACGCAAAACAACAATATTCTACCAAAGATTGGTTAAAGGTGCGCATGCAGCAATAACCATACAGAAGCTTTCTGACGCATCTTCTGAAGATGGCCTTTTAAAACATTGTGACAAATGGTGAAATTGCTTATTGCCACAATGGGGTTTTTTCCCATTTGAATAGATGTTACATTCTCTTACGGGTATGGTTCGTTTAGTGCAGAGTTGCTGTACGTTGGACAATTGTTAACCATCTATGGTGAAATTACTTATAATGAGCATTTTCTCTTTTTGCCACAATGTTTCAACACAATCATTTTATTTTCCATTTGAATAAATGTTACATTCTCTTGCGGGTATAGTTCCAAAGTCGTATAGTGCAGATTTGATGTATTTGGGAAAATTGTTATAGGATGTAATTATGAAATATATTCTACATGCCGTTTAGTAATGTTTTAAATCAAAGACACAGTGTAATACATATACCGTTTATCTCTCAAAACGGTTTTTTATGAAAAATGTTATATACATAAATGTGTGCTGTGTAACATAAATGCGTATATTAAACCTACGTTATTTTGTGGGACTGTGATCGGAACAGCTACGCTGCCTCCATTTGCACTTCGTCTATTCAGGAAGATTGGTGCATTGGCGTTCAAATTGGTGTTTTCTTCTAGGTTCAAGGCTATCTCTCCGCCACTGTGACGTAAGCGGAAGTTAAGTGTTTCTGGTTGACCAAGAGATTGACTTCTCCTATATGTGTCACTGTTCAGATTTTCTAAGTAAACTGTTTCTCCTGTTCAAAGAAATTGTGTAAATGGTTGATCTACATGGACATATATTTTCGAATGATTTATCAATGAGACATACATATAAGTGTTTGAGTGGTCAGTTGTTTGAATCATGAGTTTGACAACAATCTGCTTAACTGATTTACAGCAGCAGCAGACGATGTTGAAAACATTTTGGCAAACTCATGGAATATATTTATGAATAAAAGTACATGTACTTGTATTCTGATTTAATACATTTTTTAACATTCTGAGAAGATATTCACAATTTCTTCTTTTGCCACACTGTTTCCAATCGTCGCAGATGCAATTTAATATATTAAACAGAGAAACAGGTTATAACAAATTATATACAAATTGTAAACACCAACAACTTAGGTAACAGTAATTAGAAACCCAACTAGTACTCCTTATACAGGTTTTTGGTGTAAAATAGTTACCTTAGAATTACAGAGAATTGCACATTGTGTACAGATGTTAAATTATAAATGCACACGGACAATAAGTTAAACGTATCATAATCAATCAACTTTCATCTTGAATATGTTAATATAGTTTTAACTAAAAAACCTAAACATATTATAAATTGTTAAAATGCAATTTTTTAAGATAGTACAACTTGATCCTAACCATACCGGAGTTTTACAATATTCTACTAACCGTGTAATGTATTCAGATATACTTATCACAAGGAATAGTAAAACTATGTGAACTTGAAGGTAATTTATAATCCTATGCGTATCTATGTTTTACTTTATTCTCATTTCCAACATAGTTTGGCATATTTGATATATGATTATATTATTAAAGGGATACGCGCCCATATCATGCGCCATCTGCTAGATAAGAATCTTACCACCAAGAACCATAACCGCGGAGGTACAACTTTTCTA
>JAUELF010186143.1:0-14449 GCA_031471495.1 Clinocardium nuttallii | reverse complement strand
GATCATGAATAATTAAATTTAAATGCGCGCTAAATGACCTTAGCTGTCGATGCGCCATAAAACAATATACATTCAATGAAACAAACACACAAATGTCACTCCAGTTTACGAAATCAATTTCGACATTGTTCGCTTGAGATTGTTTGTCTAGTTCTATTAGGCCAGGAAATTAAATACGAAAGAATAAGTCGCACTTATATACATGTATACCCGTTTATAGTATTAGTCTTTTATTAAAGTATACATACCTTATATTGTGTATTCCAAAATATAAGAAAAAGCTCTTTATATACATGTAAACCTGTTTATAGTATTAGTCTTCTATTCAAATAAAGTACATACCTTATATTGTGTATTCCAAAATATAAAAAAAACAACCTCTTAAGTCGTTAAGTATATCCTATGTTTCAAATCAACTCTCAGATATAATATTTCAGTATATTAAAATTGTAACCATTATTTAAACGCTCTACGTACTTTACTTCTTCTAAGAAGACTCCGACATTTAGAATGTATGAATATAACAAAAAATCTTCTAAAAATGTCTTCCTTGTTTTGACGATTTGTAGAATCGGTAAAACTATACCCCAAACAAAACCCACATGTCATCACATGACCCGATAGGGTAGCTTAACCCTTTCCTTGATCCGACAAGTCTTCAGCAGACGACTTTCAACATATTTTGACAAAAAATGGAAAATCTCTATAATTGAATGGATAACCTATGTCTCAAAGTGGAAACTATTGTGGCGAAAGGAGAAATTGCTCGTTTTGAGCAATTTCTTCTTTTGTCACTACATGTAGTTTCAAAAAGCCGTCTGCTACAGTGGCGTCAGAAAGCGTCTACATGAGTGGTCTACTTCGAACAAATGTCTGAATAAAAACCTTGACATTGTTAACACATTTAATCAACATATGTCTAAATTTTGTTTGAGCTGAAACTAGTGTGAAAAAAGAAGATTGTGCTCGTACTGAGCAATGTCTCAATTGTTAGCAACATTATTTCGAAATTCGTCTGCTGCAGTTGCGTGATCAAATAATCGATGAAGGGTAAAGGGGTAGAATAATAGAATACATTAAACCCTTTTGTCTGTGAATAACGCTATAGTCATACTCTTAAATACCCTTTGTACATAATTCCTCATTCTGATCCTATAGCTCTAGAGCCAACAATTTTGGCGGACGGTATATACTAAGATCGGCTCACACTTGTTTAAAGTATAATCTTTGTCGTCAGTGTCCGCTTAAAATTCCGTGTTTTGGACATTGCATGTACGATAGTTCCATGGTATTAAGAAGTATTCATGAAATGTAACGAGGTCAAATATAATTTATATAGACTTTAGTATTTCTTTTAACCCTTTCCCTCATTCAACAGTTCTGCAACAGGCGACTTTGAACATACGTTGTCAAAACATGGACAATCTCTATAATTGAATGGACAAAATATATGACTAAAAGTAGAAAATATTGTGGCAAAAGGAGAAATTGTTAGTTTTGAGCAATTTCTTCTTTTGTCACTATTTTTTCAAAAATCTGTCTGCTGCAGAGGCGTGAGAAAGCGTCTATATGAGGAGGGTTAAAGCATATGGAATATTGGTAGTCAGATTCTAAAACACCGTTCGAAATTTTGTGGGTAAATTAGAAAATGCTTGATTTGAGCTGGGACTATTAATACAGGGAAGAGAAACGAGTGTGATAAGCTATATAGTGCTATACAATATGCTTGTCGTTCTTATCAATTGGCTCTCATCGCACCCGTATAGAATAAAGGATTCATTACTAAGGTCTTATTTATTTACAGGACGGCAGCTTAGCTAGTTGGTCTCTGGATGGAAACAAAATGGACGGCACTACAGATGTCAAGGTCATTTCTGAGGATATAAAGTCAAATAGCATCCATGGCAACACTGAAGATAACATTGAGGAAAACGTAGCTGGTGTTAAAAAGATAATTTATGATGAAATGTTAAATCTTTTAGCTGTTACATATTACAGGTAGGGTCAACAATAACTATTGATATATTTATAGTAACAATTTAACCTTTTCCACACCGGGATGCATTTTTATGCATCTGCAGCAGAAGACCTTTGAAAACTTAGTGGCAAAACGAGAAATCGCTAATAAAGAGGAGCGTTTCTTTAGAGATTAAAGTTTAGATGTTTTCAACGTGGTTTTTGGGGTCATTGCTTCTTGCAATTAGTTGTAACTGCATTTTGTGACAAGATGGTATAAAATCTGTTTTGCAAGAAGTTGTCAATCTGCATTTCTTGTGTCAATCTGATCTTGTGATGCTGTTTTTACCGGCCTTTGATCAGTTTCTAGAAATTGTTGTTGCAGTCTTGGTGCTTGTTGTTTCTAAAACACCTTTTGTCTTTACTTCTTATGTGTGTCTCATGCCTTTGTTTATGGATAACTTCTCCAGTTTTTGTCTGTCCATCAGTCAGTCATGTTTTCACTAACTGACTCATTGACAGGCACACATGTGTTTCTTCTAACTTTCTTGTTTTCCTTTTTTCAGATGTAAGATTATCGGTTTTTACTCCTTAAACAAGTGCAATAATACAGTAAAATTAGAGAAGCATTCTGACCTTGAACTGACGGAGGAACCCTGGGATATCTGTTATTCACCCGACCAAAGATTGTGGGTGCTGCAGCCATCTGAAACAAGCCCTGTTAGTGTTTATAAATGTGAGATGGACACTGAAACTTCACAGGTATTCACTTGTCAATATTTTCTCACGTACATGTAATCTACAGCAGAACACTTTGAAACTATCTAGATTCAGCAGACTATTTTGAAAGTATAATCATTAAAAAATATTTCGGCAAATAGAGAAATAGCTCGCTTTGAACAAATTTTCATTTTGTCACAATGTTTTAGAAAGTCGTCTGCTGCAGATATAAGGCAAAGGGTTAAATGTAAGATGATAAAGTTGAGAGGGTTTTTAACCCTTTTCCTGCTAAAATCATGCAACTCCTTTCATAGCCCTTGATTTTCGCTCAGGGTTGTGGGGTTAGCATTACGACTGACTGGCTGGTGTCAGGATAAATGGACCAGTAGTACCAGGAAACCGTGTGATATAACTGATACATTGTTGAAAGCGGCATAGGTCACTAAACAATTAAATCCAAAAAATGATAGCTTCATATTATTACTTGATAGGATCCTTGCCTTAAACTATACAACAACAATAAAAGTATTATTCATTGTCTTTATTTAAATGTTTACAAGTTACAACATTTGATTTAATAAATCAGTAAAGTAATGATTTATCTGGAATTTCAAAAAGTATGCTTTTAAAATGAGTTTTAAAGAGTTAAAAAACATCATGTGAAGATGAGAAAATGCTCATGGAGGGTAAATGCTATGATTTTACTTGAATAGAGATGAAAACATTGTGGCAAAAGGAGAAATTGCTTGTATGGAGCAATTTCTTCTTTAGTCACGATGTTTTCAAAAGCTGTCTACTGCAGAAGTGTCAGAAAATGGCTATATGAGGGAAAGGGTTAATGGCGTCAATAATGATTGTATATTTTCAGGTTTCCATCACTGTAGACGATTGTTGTTGTAAAACTGAAGTCACATATTTGAATTCTAACTCGGATTTCTTTAAAGGTAAACTTATCAAGTTTAATTATTATATTTCATGACACCCCTTAACTATTTTATACTGTTATATTCTTGTGGGTTTTTATCCCTATAATTTATTGGATTGATTGATTAGTTTATTGTAAATTGTGAAGTAAATAAAAATAGCTAATGAGGTGGCATTCAAAACATGTGCAGCAGTCAACTATTTAAAAACATTTGTAATGCCTCTGCAACAGAATACTTCAGTAAATATTGTGGAAAAAGAAGAAAATTGTTCAAAATGAGCATTGGAAGATGTTTTTCCCTCTGATGTTTTCAAAGCAGATTACCCTGACCAGAGTAAACAATGAAAATGGTGAGGCTTCTTCAGTTATGTCTCAGAAGTTAACAGAATCATCCTTTAACACTTCCCCACACATAGACACTTTCTGACGCCTCTGCAGCAGACAGCTTTTGAAAACATGGCAACAAAAGAAGAA
Organism: Clinocardium nuttallii; assembly: GCA_031471495.1. NCBI lineage: Eukaryota > Metazoa > Mollusca > Bivalvia > Cardiida > Cardiidae > Clinocardium > Clinocardium nuttallii. The sequence continues at coordinate 10,374 of JAUELF010186143.1, read as the reverse complement.
GCTGCTCAACACAAGCAATTTCTCCTTTTGTCACCATCTTTTCAACTCTATTCAATTATTGTTCATTCATTTCAAGGGATTTTCTGTGCTTCTGCATAGACTTTTTCAAAGTCGTCTGCTGCAGATTTGTTGTATCTAGGAAAGGGTTAACACTTTCCCACATACAACACATCTGCAGAAGACAAATTTGAATCTAACTTAACAATTTCATGATCTCTCTTATTCAAAATGTAATTATTGAACAGAGTTACAAACCTGTGGTAGAAGGAGAAATTCATGGTGTTGGGCAATTTTTCCCTCCGTCCCAATATTTTCAAAGGTGTTCTGCTGCAGATTCATCAAAATACGTCTGCAAGTGGGAAAGTGTAAAAGCCTATTTTATTATATTTATTTATTTATAGGAAAGATTTCAGATAAATCTTCGGAAGACATCTAACACAAGATTCTACTCTGTATCTCAATTATCTATAGCTTCATTTTACACAATTGTCTAGAACCGGAGTCTTCATTTTAGAAGATCCCACATATAGACACTTTCTAATGCTTCTGCAGCAGACGACTTTTAAAACATTGTGTCAAAAGAAGAAATTGCTCAATGTGAGCAATTTCTCCTTTTGCCTCAATGTTTTCAACTCTTTGTACTTTCATTTAATGAGGTTTTCCATATTTTTGCCTAGTCGTCTGCTGTAGATTTGTTGTACCTGTATGTGTTAAAGGATTAACTCTTTCCCTCTTATGACAATTCTGCAGCAGACGACTTTGAACCTATTTTGTTAAAAAATAGGAAACCTATAATAAATGGATAACCTATGCTTGTTTTGAGCAATTTCTTCTTTTGTCACTATGATTTTCAAAAAGCTGTCTGCTGCAGAAGGCATCTATATGGCATTTCTTACCTATGTAGGTTCAGATCAGACTGTACATGTGCGAAGTTTGATCAGATTCTACACCAGTAGACAGAAGTTTCTTACAAGCTTGTGTAAGTAATACGTGAACTGTGTAGACCTCTGATCATATGCACAGGCTGATCTGGATCTACACTGTTCATAAAAGTAAACTTGTACCTTTTCCCATGGACAGGCTCATATAGATATCCAACCATTTCTTTTCTTGACAGCTTCATTCAATATACAGAGTGACACAATCAGCTTACAAAAAATAAAGACGGACAATAACATGAGGCGATATCTGGAACGGAAAGAGGAGAGAATTAAAGGAGAAGAGAAGAAAAAACAGATGAATGAGGACTTACTTGAAATTCCAGAAAAACGACTTAAAATGACATGAAATGACTCGAAATGTTATCTGTTGAAGTCAAATAAAATGGAATACATGTTTATCTCTATGTTGCTGTGTTAACCCTTTTCCACATACAGCAAATCTGCAGCAGGCAACCTTGAAAGCATCTAGGAAAAAATATTGAAAATTTTCTTTGAAGAAAGTGTAATAATGGAATAGAGTTGAAAACACTGTGACAAATGGAGAAATTGCTAATTATGAGCAATTTCTCCTTTTGTCTCAATTGTTTTTAAAAGTTGTCTGCTGCAGAGGCGTCAGCAATGCTATGTTAACTTTAACTTATTATATATTTTTAACCTCAAAGCAACTTGTATTGAGCCTGTTCATTGAAAAAGGTATGGAAGTTTGCATGTCCAAATAGTGAAGGCTTAGATCAGCCTGTACATCAACTCAATCTTTTCAGAATTTACACATGCTGCCACATATTTCTTACATGTTAATGTTAGTAATATGTGAACAGTGCAGATCTTGATCAGACTGTGTGACTGCATATGCTAAACTGTTCACAAATGCCATGTTGTACATTTTTGAAAGGACAGGCTTAATTAATTTCTCTGGATATCTACATCCTGGATACTTAACTTTGTTGGTGGGGGGAGGTATATAGGAGTCACTGTGTCGGGCTGTCGGTCAAAAGCCATATTGAAGCCATATTTTGTCCGTCCTATTTCTTACAAACCACTGGGTGGAATTCATTAAAATTTTACATGAAGCTTCTATACCAAAAGGAGATGTGCATATCCTAAAGGTCTTACAATTGCATCATATTTTACAGAGTTATTGCCCTTTTACTTATTAAGTAATGGTGTAAGTCAAGGTGCTGTTTTGGGCGTATTTATCATCTTCAGTGATAGTTCTAGTTCATCCAAGTATCTTGGGAGATCCCAAATGTCTGACAGCTGCATGGGAATTGAACCATGGACCATTGGAACACACTTTACTTCTAAGTAGGTATCTCCCACCTGTAGTTGAGTTTGAGTTCTGTTGACCCTCAATATTTTTAAAATGAATGTAGGAAAATGTATGTTAAGTTAACAAGAGAAATATTTTGAAACATTTGGGGAAATAGATGAACAATGAGCCCCACTCACATGTGTTTCTTTAATACTTTCCCACATACAACAATTCTGCAGCAGACGACTTTGAACATATTTTGTCAAAAACTGGAAAATCTCTATAACTAAATGGATAACCTATGACTAAAAGTGGAAAACATTGTGGCAAAAGTAGAAATTGCATGTTTTGTGCAATTTCTTCTTTTTTCACTATGTTTTTAAAAAGCCGTCTGCTTCAGAGGCGTCAGAAAGCGTCTACAGGAGGGAAAGGGTTAAGTGGTGCTTAAACTAAAGCCCTTATCATTAGTCTTGCAGTGAAATGCTCTAGGTCAATTACCAGTACTTCTGATCAAAGTATCCCACACATATGCATCAGTGGTAATGCAATTATTGTACATGTGGCAGCGAAAATTATAACATCTAATTGTACCTCTTTCTGTGATGAATGTGAAATTATAACATCTAACTTTAACTCGTTCTGTTAAACAGCGGAAATGATAACATTTAATTGTAACTCTTTCTGTTAAACAGTGGAAATAATAACATCTAATTGTAACTCTTAACTGTTAAACAGCGGAAATAATAACATCTTATTGTAACTCTTTCTGTGATACAGTGTAAATTAAACATCTAATTGTAACATACTGTTAAACAATGAAAATTATAACATCTAATGTAAACTCTTTCTGTGATACAGATGAAATTATAACATCTAATTTTAACTCTTTCTGTGATACAGATGAAATTATAACATCTAATTGTTCCTCTGTATGTGATACTGTGTATAACATCTAATTCTGACTTACTGCTATACAGCCAACATTTCAACATCTAATTTTAACTTTTTCTATGATACAGTGGAAATTATAACATCTAATTGTATATTTCTGTGATACAGATGAAATGATAACATCTATTTGTAACATTATGTCATACAGCTGAAATTATAACATATACCTTTAACTCTTTCTGTGATACAGTGGAAATTAAGACACCTACTCGTAACATTCTGTTATGCAATGGAACATCTAATATATAATTGTAACTATAACTGTGATACAGTGGAAATTATAACATCTAATTGTAACTTTGTTTGTGTACTGTTATACAGCTGAAATTATAACATATACCTTTAACTCTTTCTGTGGTACAGTGGAAATTAAGACATCTACTTGTAACATTCTGTTATACAATGGAACATCTAATATCTAATTGTAACTATTTCTGTGATACAGTGGAAATTAAGACATCCTATTGTAGCATTCTGTTATACAATGGAAATTATAATATCTAATAAAGTGGACATTTTAACATTTAATTTTAACTTTTTCTGTGATACAGATGAAACTATAACATCTCATTTTAACTCTATCTGTGATACAGTGGAAATTTTAACATCTAATTGTGACTTACTATTAGATGAAATTATAACATCTAATTGTTACTTTTTCTGTGATACAGTCAAAATGATATGCCACTTCAGCATGGAAATTGAGACTGCTCGAAACTAGCAATTTTCTCCTTTTCCCATGATGTTTTCAAATTTGTATCAAGATTTTTTTTTCTAATTTTTAGCTCACCTTATAACTCGAGGGAGTTATTGTAATTGCACTTTGTCCATGAGTAAACATCTTCTGCTGTGTAACCAGTTGGTCAATTGTGATGAAAGCATCCTCTCAATGTCCTCCCAAACTGGGTGGTGGAATTTCAAATAAGTGTGTAGAAATGTTTCTTGGTTGACCCTCTATCAGATTCTTCCAAGCCATGTTGTTTAGTTAAAAATCATGGCTGCCAGAGGACAGGGCTGTTTTGCCTTATATGACTGTAGTGAAAACTTTAAAAATCTTCTTCTCCTAAAGAATCTGGCCGCTTTTGAAATCATTTCGTAGAAATGTTCCTTTAATGATCCTTTAACTGGGGCTGTTTTGCCTTATATAGTTATAATGAAAAATGAAAAATCTTCTTATCTGAAAGTATCTGGCCAATTTCCAAAAATATTTGTAGAAATGTTCCCTAGGTGACCCTCTGCAGGTGTTGGTAGGTTAAAAAAAGGTTATTATTGTAGGCATTACATATAACATTGCATAATTCAGGTGAGTGAACCAGAGCCATCATGGCCATCTTGTCTTGTATGGTTTCTAAGAAGACATCAACAAGCCCCACATGCACCAACGACTTTGAACATATCTAGGCAAAAGCATAGAACACTCGGAAGTGGAAGTATAACGATTGAATTAGAGTTGAAAAAACATTCTAGCAAAAGTCGTCTGCGTCAAAGCGGCTTTGGTATGACCTGACTGCGGTTCAAGTTCTTGTTTGCCGTTCTCCGGACGGATGCTCCACATCGCGACTCATTAATGTGTATTTCTATTGCACAGCGAAAACTCGAAGGCAATCATTTTGCATCTGCAATGTGTGTGGAAATAAGAAAGAAATGACGAAAGCACCTAGATTTAGTGTCAATGAAAACTGCTGGGACGAAGGGTCGCATCATTTCGAAATAAAATACCTATCGTTATTTCATTATACCACATGTATCCTTTGCTGAATAACACATCTTCTGCTTTCAAAAAATGAAGCAGCGAAAACAATTACATACTCCTAAAGACAGAGATATATTTTTATAAAATGTTCCAAGAACATTTAAGAATATCCAAATACATAGGAAAATGTAGGAATTAGTTCTTGTGAGCAATGGCCCTAACGTTTTTAAAATCCACCTGGAAAAGTAGGTATCCCAGGGTTACCAATGTCAAGGGAAATACTGAAGAAATAAAATCCTGAGTATAATGGCGACTGATCCGCATTAATTCGAAATAAACAAGAACCAATAATCCACAGACGACAATAACGAAGGAAGCGGATCAAGCGTCTGAAAGAAATCTTGGTCGTAACAGCGCTAGATTGACATGGAAACCGGAAATGAACAGGTGTTAAATTCAGGTGAACACTGCGATTTTCTCGAAGTATTAGGATTTCACTTAATTTACATTAACATACGAATGCAGTTTGATTACTCCGAGACGTTGATGGTGATTCCAGTAACTAAGAATATGTCGAGGAACGGATCTGCTCCGAGTTATGAGTCGCGTCTGGTCATTAGCGGTCTTCTATTCACTCTCCGAATCCGAGTGGTTATTTTCGGCGATCATTGGAACCTGGTGTCCCCGGCTCGATTCTTAAGGTCTCTGTGGATTGCTCTTGGGCAAGGCATATTTCCTAGCCGAGAACTTGTTTGTTCACCTAAAGGTCATGGAAAGGTAAACTCTCGCCGTAATATAACTGAAATGGTGTTAAAAGTGGCGTAATTCCCATATCAAAAAAGACTTTATCTGAACGGCTTCATATAAAGGTGAATTTTGCGTAAAACTAATTTGACTGCAGTTTGGGGTTTTAGACAAAATATGCACATAGGACTTAAGTTCATAAATATGCAGACAGGTGAGACCATGCGGATGACGGCTCGTCCGAGTCCATACTGTACGCAGGTACACTGGTACCCTAGATTACTAGACACGGCCCACATGCGTGTCGGAAACCTAATGGTATCCTGACTGACTTAAAACGTATTGTAAGTTTTACTAGGGTCTACGCCGTACCAAACAGTGCACAGTCGGCGATGTAACACACTTTCACATTATCCCTGTGTGACAAACAAGTACCAGGCTGTGCAATTTGCATTGTCGACGAGCACTCAAACAAGGAACATATCCTCCAAAATTCCGGGAGATCACATGAATGGAAATATTTGTTCACTTATACCTCTTGCACTGTGACCTGAAGCATGTTCACAGTATCGTAGTGGTTATGACATCCACTTCGGGGTTGAAGTTCGAACCGCATTTGCAACTATGTGGTATGTCATGATATGGCCGGTTGGTGAACCATCAGCTAGTAAGTGGTTCCGAAGGTCTGTTGGCTTTGTGCTTGGTAAACCATGATGAGCTTCAGAAATTAACTTATTGAGGTGTCTTAATAGTCAAAGTCGCTTGGCGTTTGAAAAAGGTAACACTTAAAAAAAAAATTCAGGTCAGTTGGAAACGTATCAAGGCCTGTTAAGCGAATTGGGGTCTTAATGTATCAGTGTAACGTTAAGATAAAAATAGTTGTATTCCAGTTTACCTTTACATGATTCCGTTGTGGAGAGCAAGACATCAAGTCTCTAGACGCGGCACTATTCTATGTTAACTAACATTGTTATATATCATACATCATGCAACAATTCAATATACCCGAATGATACATTCACCAAAGGCAGACAGAAAACATTCAGGTTTCAAACAGGTTTAGCTTATGGCCTAGCATATGCATCGTGTGTTACCACTGGCTCTAATTCCCTCAAAACACACTTGGGAGACATGATTCGATTTTATAAACCCGCCCCTCATCCCTACGTTATACATGGACTTATGAATGTATCCGTAATGTAGTGGTTAGGGCCCCATAGTATGCGGCCAGAGTTCCATTGCCGTTAACGCCAAACCAAATACTTGTAGTAATAACGTCGTTCCTTGGCGGTCGGGTTTTCGGAGATATAATTACGACTTACGTCAGAATAAAATAACACCTGTAGTAGGCCTACTGGTAATTTACACAGGAAATGCCGTGATAAAACCGAAATACTGTTGCAAGCGGTGTAGAACAGAGTTCAACATCCACAAGTATTTGAGGTCATTTTCTCGAGGAATTGTATACAATTTCACAGCACAGAATAATTCAGTGACTTATCTCTTTGAAATAAACAGGCGTCTGAAAGGCGTAATCCGAACTGACAACTACAACCACTGGCTTAATGCCCCAAAATCGTAAGACGGCGTTACTATTTAAACCTTTCTCACTTATAAAACATACGCAGCAGATGACTGAAAACCTTTATTGTAAAATATAGAAATATATTTAGTGAAAGAATATTTTTAGTTGTAATCATTGTATAGCAAAATATGTTTTCATATTGAGTCGGCTGCATATGTGTCGAAATTTGTCTGACACTGTCACTTCAAGCACTGGCTTAATGTCCCAAAAACGTAAGACGGCGTTCCTATGATCCCTTTCCCAGCAGACGACTTTGAAAGCGTTTGTTCGTCCAACTTAATATTGGATGATCCAGATCAAATGGCATATCCCACTGCCTCATGCTGCAAACCGTTTTTGGAGTTATCATAGGCGAATGGTTGAAAGGTTAGGGTTCCTCGTGCAATTAAAATGTACACATCGCATCTTCTCCTGCTTCAAACGTGTTTCGCGTTTCCATAGAATAATAGTTGTTAATGGTGTGGCATACAACATGGTCATGGGTACTGTCAATGCCACATTTCCAAGTATGTTTAGGCCACTTGCCCCATATTACAAAGTTTTCGATTCAATTAACACTAAACATTATTTATCTGAAGTAATGTCTGTATCCATTTCTCATTAACATATAGATACAATATGAATAAAAGTTATCGCAATATCAAATCTCATATTCAGTGTTGTTTGTCTGAATGGTTGAAAACAATTGCAGTGGCTTACCATAAGACTGATCCATCCATTTCATGATAAACATGTCAGTTTGAATGGTAAGCTTATCAATGTAGTACACATACTGTTGAAAGCGACTTAAACTCCATTCACATAAATCGATTTGACAGTGTATACTCTTCTTATGTGATTGCTGAGAGCGTTGTAAATTCACATACATTGTACATATTCACTCTTTTTTCTCAAACAAAGGGAGGAAACTAATGTAATTACTGAACATAGTAAATGTATAGTTGTGTCCCTTACATCAATTTTTAATAAATTCACCATCAACAAATATAGTGCATAAATGAGATCGAGTTCGAAAACTTGTTCAGTATGATAAATTCCTCCTTTGCCGAACTGTTTCAAAGGTTTTTAACTTCAACAGGTGTCTGCTACAGTGGCAACATTGTGGAAATGGTTTATAAAATAGAAGTGTTGGGACAGGGACACTATACTACTGTAATCAGGGTGAGTGTATTATAAAATACACTCACCCTGTTGTAATATAGTTGGGATAAGTAAAATACAAACACTTAAAGAGTTAATAAAAATATTTTTTTATTCGTTCATATTACTCTAGAATATAATTAACAAACGTAAGCAATGTGTCTAAACCATACACCCCTATTTTAGTGTGCTTGATATATTACCGAACCCAATTGGAGAGGAAACATAATAATCTTTCAACCTTTCCCATATGCACACATTTTGCCCCATTGTGGAAAAAGGAGAACTTGCTCATTATGAACTTTTGTTTTACTTTGTGCCAGACTACTATGCTTTCAATTATTTAAAATTATTATACTTTCATTTATCTGTTGCATTTTTTAAATCAAGGGAAATGGTTCAATTTAAGATTCTTAATTGAGATATACATGTATGGATGAAAATATAGAAAATCTGTGTCAGTTTGTGTTTTAGTATTTTCTAGAATTATTCTTTTTACCCTGATACATACAACATTTGAAAACATTGTGGCAAAAATGAGAATTTGCTTTAAACAAATAGTTCCTCTTTTTCCTACAATGTTTTCATTTACCTATCAGGTAAACCATCTGTGTTAACTACAGATAATTGTTGAGACATTTTACCCTTTTGAAAAACATTGCGGGGAAAAGAGAAATTTATAAGATCAATTCCATGTACATGTACTACTTTTCCCCACAATGTTTTCAACTATGTATCAAAACAATACTTGCAATTTTAAATACTTTAAAAGTTGTCATCAGATATCTTCAAAGCAGATTTACTCTTAACGCTTTCCCACTTGCAGGTACATTCTGACACATCTGAAGCAGTTGACTTTTGAAAACATTGTGGCAAAAGTAGAAATTGCTCAATTTCTACTTTTGCCACAATGTTTTCATTTCTATTCAATAAAGATACTTTCATTTAAAGTGATTTTCCATATTTTTGCCTAGATGATTTCAAAATCGTCTGCTGCAGACTGTTAACCCTTTTCCATATCTTGATACATCTGTAGCAAATTACTTTTGAAATTGATTGATTGGGGTTTAACACCGTTTTTAACAATTTCTCAGTCGTATCAAGGCGGCCAGTTGACCTACTGATGTGATTCCTGGTTTTCTCACACCAGTACTCCACACAACAATCTTCCCAAGCAACTGGCTGCTTTTCCACATAGACTCCATTGATGAAAGACAAATGACGACTGTCGCATTGACTTTTGTGAAACGTCGGAAAGAATGTTGGCCGAGCCGCGATTCGAAGTCAGAACCCCTGATGACAGCCCGTGTCGCTACCGACTCAGCTATCGGGGCTCGGCCCAAATAGTAACATTTTATCGACGATAAACGAATAAATTATCCTTGTCTCAGAACCAAATCGAAACAGACCCTTGAGAGTATACTTGGGACTATATGTATGCGCCTTGTCCGTCAGTCCATCAGACTTTGTTCTTTGTTTGTTTGTCTGTACTTTGAAAACTTTTATTTATGTCTTTCACTCAAATGCATTCATGTTTATACAAACATGGCAAAAGTTAGGAATCACTGGACTCACATTCGTAGCTTTCAAAAAATATGAAGACACATTTATGAAGAGAGCATTACGAAGAGATACTTACGAAGATAGAATTACGAACAGAGAATTATGAAAAGAGACATTTGAAGAGAGAATTATGAAGAGAGAATTATGAAGAGAGAATTATTAAGATAGAATTATTAAGAGAATTATGGAGAGAGAATTATTAAGAGAGAATTATTAAGAGAGAATTACTAAGAGAGAATTACGAAAAGAGAATTATTAAGAGAGAATTATTAAGAGAGAATTATTAAGAGAGAATTACGAAAAGAGAATTATTAAGAGAGAATTATTAAGAGAACATTATGAAGAGAGAATGTGAAGAGAGAATGTGAAGAGAGAATTATTAAGAGAGAATTATTAAGAGAACATTATGAAGAGAGAATGTGAAGAGGGAATTATTAAGAGAGAATTATTAAGAGAACATTATGAAGAGAGAATGTGAAGAGAGAATTATTAAGAGAGAATTATT
>JAUELF010185926.1:0-14449 GCA_031471495.1 Clinocardium nuttallii | reverse complement strand
TTATTTTGTAGAAATGTTCATTAAGTGACCCACTATCAGATATCTTCAAGCCATGTTGATTGGTTAAAAAACATGGCTGCCAGGGGGCATGGCTATTTTGCCTTATATGGCTATAGTGGAAATTTAAAAAATCTTCTCCTCCGAAAGCGTCCGGCCGATTTTCAAAAGATTTACTTGAAATGTTCCTAGGGTGACCCTCTATCAGATTTCTTCAATCCAAGCCAAGGTAGGAAATTACCAGGGCGGCGGGGCTTTTACTGCTAAAGTGAAAAAAAATAAAATCAGGTGAGCGATCCAGGGCCTCCGGCCCTCTTGTTTATTAGAAGATTAGGTAAAGAGCGAAAATATAACATCAGTTAACCCTTTCCTACATACAACAAATCTGCAGCAGATGACTTTAAAAACATCTAATCAAAAACATGAACAAATATCTATATAAGAAGGTTTACTTACTGACAAAAGTTGAAAAACATTGTGGCAAAAGGAGAAATTGCTTTTTTTAAGCAGTTTCTACTTTTGTCACAATGTTTTCAAAAGTCGTCTGATGCGTTAGAAATTATCTGTAAGTGGGAAAGGGTTAATGTCTAATCCTTTACAATATGAAGACTCATCTGCAGCAGATGACATTTGAAAACATTGTGACAAAAGTAGAAAACTCTCATCATTTAAACTCTATTCAATAATTGTATTTTCATTTCTAGAGATTTTTTGTATTTTTGCCCAAATGTAGCATGTTGGTAAAGGTTAATAAGAGCTGTCCCAAGAGAAAACCAACATTGTGCACTCTGCGTAAAGTATTGACCTACAATACTTTTTCGCCTCCTGTGGATTTTCTGTTTCAGGAATCATTACTCTATACCTCTATCCCCCTGAGAGGGAATGTGTCAGCCTGGATCAGTCTGCAGGGACTGTGCAGGCTGATCTGGGTCGATACATTACGCAGAGGCCATAATGTTGGTTTTCTTGCGAAACAGCTCATATGGTTTCTATATGGCTTAGCTCATATTTCAAGATATTGTGAATGAAGGCTTATCATTTAATTGTGTGAATGTATATTCATTTTATTGTAGAAAAAGCATGTATAGGTAAAAGTATTAGGCTATTACGTGTTCCTGTCAGTTCCTTACTTAACATGTCTAAAAAAAAATTGTTTATTAAAATTGACCACAGATTCTTTGTTTCAATTGATAATGGCATGCTGCATTTAGTCAAATGATATTCAATGCACAATCTGTCAAATCATTTAATTTGACTACTGGGTATCATTGAATAAAGAATCTTTAGATTCAAGCAAAGCTACCTGTCTGATTTCTGATTGCAATCACATTTGGAAAGTTTTCAAAAACTGAAATCACAAATACTTCCCTTTTTCACTTTGTTTTAAAAAGTATAAATTTCAAAATTGCTAAAAGATATATCTGTAAGGGTGAACACTTCCCCACGTACAGACACATTCTGAAGCTTCTGTAGCAGACGAAAGGAGAGATTGTTCATATTTTTAGCATTTTCACATTTTGCCACAATGTTTTCAAGTCTGTTTGGGTAATTTACGTTCAGTTATGTAAATTGTCTATTTATTCATCTAGATGTTTTCAAAGTCGTAAGCTGCAATTTTGCTGTATGGATGAAAGGGTTAAAAATTAAACCTTATAATTATATCTTTTAGTGTTCAAAAATTTATGATCCTGGAATGTACTCTGTAAAGTAAATCACGGACAAAGTGAAGTTAATGTTTAAAGCTCTGTTTTATGTTTTATTTTATAAATATTTTGTTATAATTCTTCACTTCATTTTAAAATAATTCATCACTTACTTACTTCAAACCTCCTTTTAACAAAGATGATCTGCCACAGTTTGTTTTAACACTTTCCCTGACTAAGATGACTTTTGAAAACATTGTAGACAAGTAGGATTTGCTCAGAACAAGCAATAATGTCTTATGGATTGTTTCACAATGTGGAAGCAGTGTAGGGTTCTGGCCTCATGATCTAAAGGTCAATGGTTCAATTTCTATGAAAGCGGAGTTTAACATTTAGAACTCCCCACACACTCCGTGTCAGCACTGGTTTGATATCCAGGAAGCAAACATCAGGGTTGGTTAATATGAGATGTAAGAACTTGCTTCCCAATTCGTTTAAAATAAATTAATTAAAACGTAAACATACTCTTATGACTATGAATATATCAAATATTATTGATTATTTTTTAATGAAGCACTTTATAGCATTTCAGTTGTTATTGTTATAGTTTTCTTTTTGTTCAGCCAGATTTTAATTAATTTTCAATTATTCAAACTTACAAAATACAATCAAAATTATTAGATCTTTTCCTGATTCAGGCAATTTTTTATGCTACTGCCGTACGCGACTTTTGAAAACATTGAATTGATTGAGTAACATCTCATTTTCTCATGATTTTTCAACTGTGTACTAAAAGTCTAAATTGAACTTCCTAAATCTAATGTGACACTGTAATAGGGAAACACGGTATTACTTCATTTTGAATGCTTGGACTTACATAATTTTCATGAATTCATGCATATTCTGCAATATTAACAAGCTGCTTTAACTGTTCCATTTCATTCTCATTGTATCAGATGACGTGAATGATTAAGAATTGAGTTGGGCATAGAAAAATTGTAACCCTTTGTAATCTCTCTTATTGCTCAATTAAACCCTGTAGTGTGGTACTCAAGAGAATAGTCTCTTTGGATCAGTTATTTTGTTTACCCTTTCCCACGTACAGCAAACCTGCAGCAGACGACTTTGAAAGCATGTTGACATAAACCCAGAAAATCTATGTATGATTAATGCAAACAATTGAAAACATTGTGGCATATGGAGAAATTGCTTATTTTGAGCAATTTCTACTTTTGCCATCATGTTTTTGAAAGTTTTCTGCCGCAGAGGTGTCTATATGAGGGAAAGGGTAAAGAAATTGACAAGATTATATCTGTTATCTAGAGCTATCAAGAGCTAAAACACATTTGATGTAACTATGCATTTTGTCTAGTAGAGAGAATTATGTTAGCTACCAACAAAAATGGTTTTAGAAGATAAATACAGATTAACAATTGTGAACAGTATACTTCATACATGTACCCAACCTCATAATACATATGTTACTAACTTTTGTTTATGAATTTTATGTTTCCTGAAAATTTAAAGGGAAACATGAATATATTATAGTTGCCACATTGTCTGCACATGTGTCTGTCTATCTGTCCTGTTTTCATGTTCAGGCTATTTTTCAACAACTGCTGGCTAGAATTCAATGGAACTCTATAGAAGCTTCTGTACCAAGATGAGTTGGCCATGAAATCAGCATGTTATAATTCTACATTTTTTGTCGAGCCCGCTTGCAGTGAGCTTGACATAGCTGTCATAATGGTGGTTCAGTGTATGGATGTGCATCTGTGAGTCTGTCTGTCCGAACCTTGTCCGGGCCGCATCTTGACCATCATAGGATTTCCAAGAAACTTGGCATAAACATTCACCATGATGAGGCAGAGTTTTGCGCTAAAAAGTTAGGCCTGTACCTCAAATGTCAAGGTCACACTTATAGGCCAAAGATAAAAATGAGTACTGTTTGATAGAACTGTAGCAGCATCATTACCATGCATCTTAGGATTTCCAAGAAACTTTGCACAAATGTTCACCATATTGTATCAGGTAAACAGTTACAAAAGATAGAATATAAATGTAAAGTAAAATGATAAACAATTTTCACCTTAACCTTTTCCCTCATATAGATGCTTTCTGGAGCCTTGGCAGACAGTTTTTTGAAAACATAGTGACAAAAGAAGAAATTGCTAAAAACGAGCAATTTCTCCTTTTGACACAATGTTTTCTACTTTTAGCCATAGGTTATCCATATATAACGGTTATGAAAGCGGACACATTTACATTTCTAAAAAGTGTAGGTTCAGATCAGCTTGTACATCTTATCTGTTTTATCAGAATCTGCACAAGTTGATAGAAGCTTCGAACAAGCTTGCATAAGTAACATGTGAACAGTGTAGATCTTGGTAAGACTGTTTGAATGCTCAGGTTGATCTGGAAGTATTGTTCACATGAGTGAGCTCAAAGTGAAACGAATAAAAAATAAACTTCAATTCTCATTTCTGTTGTGTTTTTAGGTGTTGACTTGTCAGCAGGATTCAATGGATGGAGCATTAAAACATTGAAAGGTGTTGTCAATGAAGCTGGGGCCCATCTTGAACAATTCACTGCTGACATCAGTGAAGCAGGTAACCGATCATTTATATCTTGTCATATATTCGTAGTGTTGCACCCTACCCTTGGATCCCACTCTTTGTGTACCCTTGTTTGTGAGATTTGTTTATTCATACAGATTGGACTAATGAAGGTACTTCATTACTCGTTAAACCTTTCTCATATACAACAAATTAGCAGCATGCAAAGTTCAAAACATATGGAGAAAAGGAAAATCTATAAATAAAAGTACCTGTATTACTATTCAATACAATTGAAAACAAATGTGGCAAAAAATGAATTTGTTCATGATGAGCAATTTCTCCTTTTGCCACTGTTTTCACAAGTCATCTGCTGCAGGAGCATGATAATGTGTCTGTATGTGGGAAAGGTTTGAAGTTTGAGCAGAGAGTGAATTGTTTTATTTAGTAACTTTGGGATACAGAGGTTTTTGATACATGTCTAATCAAGGCATAGATAGTGAGATACAATAGGTCAGAGGTAGAACTCTGGTCCAAGGATCAATTCCCATGAGACAAGGGACAACATTCACACATTTGACATGAGTACTGGTTGAGTATCCAGGAAGCAGACATCATGAGTGATTAATACAAGTTGCAATAACTTGCTTCACTATGCCAAATGAATAAGTTTCAATAAAGATTTTAATGTTCAACTGTATTTTGTTGACATGACTGATGATTCATCCTACCTTGTAAGATGTTTCCAATGTCGCCATTTTATTACAGAATGATATATCTATCACATTGCCAAACTACAATATTTCTCTACTTTTTAACAAAACTGGCTTCCTTTGAAAAATGCACCAGAAATATTTTATGTTTATATTTGAAAGTTTTCATGGTTACCATTTATTACACAAAATGTAAAGATATGATGCTGCTAGGCATGACTATGTAGATCTTTCCCTGGAACAACCTCTGATACCTTTGCAGAGGACACTTCTTGGGGTGGAAGCAATTTGTCTTAATGATAGACGACTCCAAAACTCAATCAGGGAAAGGGTTAAAGTATACATCTATAAATGAAGGTGACCTGCTTAGCAAATATGCTTACATGAATATCATTTTGAAAGTTCAAACTTGTCTTTTTTTTTGGGGGGGGGGGGGTTAAACCTAATATCTATGTCATTGAAATTGAGCAGTCAGACCTGTTTAGGAAATGTACTTGCACACATGTTATTGAAAACATGATTATTTTTTTTTTGTCATGTGCATCTGTGTAAATCAATACATGTATAGTATAGAGTTTAAAATGCATGGTAAAAGAAGAAATTGCTTTCCATGAGCAACTTCTCCATTTGCCACAATGTTTTTAAACGTTGTCTGCTGCATATTCTTCTATGAAATAATTAAGTAGTCTCATGGTTCTGTAGCATTTAACCCTTTCCCTCATACAGACGCTTTCTGACGCCTCTGCAGCAGACAGCTTTTTGAAAACATAGTGGCAAAAAAAGAAATTGCACAAGACGTGCAATTTCTCCTTTTGCCACAATGATTTCCACTTTTAGTCATAGGTTATCCATTCAATTATGGAGATTTTCTATTTATTGAAAAAACCTTTTTGAAAGTCGTCTGCTGCAGAATTGTCATATGAGGGAAAGGATAATACCTTTAAAATGAAGGTTTAATTACTGAAAAAGTGAAAATAATGTGGCAAAAGGAAAAATTGCTCATCATGAGCAATTTCTTCTTTGGTCGCAATGGTTTCAAAAGTTGTCTGCTGCAGATGTGCCAGAAAGCATCTATATGTGGGAGAGGGATAAGATTGCGTATTGTGTATATATAGTCATGATTGTCCCTGTAGTTTATGTTGTAAGTGGTTCCACATAGATCTGAAGATATTGAATATTTAAAATATAAGATCAAAACTAAAGAGCAACTTACAATTTTACCCTTAGACTCTTTACCTGATACAGCAGGCAACCTTTTCAAAAGGAGAAATTGGTTGTAATTAGATATAATTACATTTTTCAGATGTTACATTATGCTTATGTAATGTTTTCAAAGCCATCGATTCTGAACTGCCAATATTGTCTGTATCTGGAAAGGCTTAAAAACTTTTATAATAAAATTATATTAACAAAAAAGAACAAAAATTATGTTTTTCATATATATTCTGAATGCACTCTTGTATTTGTTCAATATTCAATATTTTCCTTTTCACCAGTAGTTTGCATGGATCCTTGGTATTGGTTCTTAAAGCTATATCCTTAACTCTGAAGTAAATAAAGCTCTCTGTGTCGATCAGGAAAGAAAGTGTGACAAACTCTTATTCTGTTTCTGTATAAAAAAGGTTAGAAAGTATGAAAGA
The DNA here is from genome assembly GCA_031471495.1 of Clinocardium nuttallii. NCBI lineage: Eukaryota > Metazoa > Mollusca > Bivalvia > Cardiida > Cardiidae > Clinocardium > Clinocardium nuttallii. Next base: position 7,901 of record JAUELF010185926.1, on the reverse strand, counting down.
GGTATACTAGAATCAACAGCTTGAGTAAGCTTTTTGATATTTTGTTTTAATTTGAGCCGTCCCACGAGAAAACCAACATTATGGCATCTGCGTAATGTATCGACCAGATCAGCCTGCATTGTCTGCACAGACTGATCTGGGCCAACACATTCTCAAGGGGATATAAGTATAGAGTAATGATTCCTGAAACAGAAAATCCACAGGAGGCGAAACGTGTCTGTTTGCCTGCGCTGCATGCTTAGACGGATCAGGGTCGACACTTTACGTAGAGTCCACCATGTTGGTTTTCTCGCGTGACGGCTCATTAATTTCAAAGCAGTTTCCAAGAATTTCAGCCTCAATAAGTGACTATTCTATCTATATATGGAGCTTAGGATCTGTTAATTTTGACTTGTTTACTTTATTATTACAAAATATCTAGAGAAAAATCCCTATCTTTGATATGACTTATTTAATCTGAAATAAAAAACTGAAGAAAACCACAAATGTTTATATCATTGTTGACACTTAAAGAAAAATAAAAGACAGCTATATCCAGAGTTAAAGATATAAAAACAACATTACTTTGGAAACTTTGACCTTTGTTGATCTTTCGTCCTTCACCTTTGTTGATCTTTTGTCCTACACCTTTTTGAACATGTGACCTTTCACCTTTTGCACTTTCCCCTCACAGTCACAGAGGAATCCGAGAGTGATTTTCAGATGGATGAGGAGCCAGACCCTGAGAGAGGTTGGTTACACTGTTTGTTATGTGAGAGTGTTCGTTCTGGAATCAGTAACTGAATTTAACCCTTTCCCTCATACAACAAACGCATTTGAACATATTTTGTCAAAAAATCTCTATAATTGAATGGATAACCTTTAACTGAAATTGGAAAACATTGGCTGTACGGCTTTGTTTTGTAAAATATTCTGATAACCAAAATAATTGAGAAAAATATCATAAACAATTTTACTCAGAAAGTATTAACATTCAAACCTGTGCTTAAGACCACCTAGGAATAGCAATTCCCTGTCTATAGCAATCACACTTTTAGTTTCCCAATTACTCATTTTCTGCATAAAGGACCAGAATGTTTTCAAAGTTATCTGCAATAGACATGTCAAAATAGGTCTACATGTGGGAAAGGGTAAGGAACAGAAAGAGAATAACAAGAAGAATTTTATTTGTTTAAATTATTGGCTTCATCATCTCAAATGTATTTTAATCCTTTCTCACATACATGTACACTGAATTAGTAGCAGATGACTTCAAACATATCTCTTCCAAAATATAGCAAATCTCTATAAATGAAAGTTCAATTATTCAATTGAGTCGAGAGCATTGTGACAAAAGGAGAAATTTGCGACAATGTTTATAATTGTCACCCCAATGCATACGAGTCAAAATGAGGTTACAATTGGGACAGGGTTTACCCTTTCTCTCATATGGACGCTTTCTGATGCCTCTGCAGCAGACACCTTTTGGAAAACATGGCGACAAAAGAAGAAATTTCTCAAAACGAGTAATTTCTCCTTTTGTCACTATGTTTTCATCTCTGTTCAATTAATTTTACTTTCATTTAAAGGGAGTTTCCAATTCTTTTGGGGTATGTTTTCAAAGTCGCCTGCTGCAGATTTGTTGTATGTGGGAAAGGGTTAAGGAAGACAGGGCATTGATGTAAAATTGAATCTAGATGACAATTACTATTACAAGGATATATACTAACTGCTGTATAGTATTTAATAATTACCTTATAATAATGCACATGTAAGATTTCTGAAGAAAAAAAAGAAAAAATCTGAACAAATCTTAAAAATGAGCATAAAGTTTGAGAAAAGCCGAAATTACAGATTATAAGTCATTTCTCCTTTTCCTCCAAAGTTTACATAATTCAAAAAAGATTACAAAATGCTTGAAATTTAACATCTTGTACAAACTGCTTTGTAAAATATTCTGTTTTGTGTATCTGAATTGTTTTGTTGTAGATTTTAAATGATGGTTAAAAAGATGAAAAAGTGCTTACTATTAGCAATACATGTATCTCCTTATTCTGAAATTGTCGGCAGAAGGTTATCAGCTCTTCATCAAGTTTAACATGCATTAAAAACCTTGACCAAGATAGGACATTCAATTTAGTAACCTTATTTTTCATCATCCATCAAAAAGAAAAAATGCAAATATTTTCTATTATTATTTCAACAGCTGTGCAAATCCTTGAGAACCTTGAAACCAAAACAATCAGATTGGAAGAGAAAGCCCTGGTGACTGCAGTCCGCGACACATTCCTACCCCGCATGATTGGTCGGGATGCCAGCGTGTTTGTAACCCTGGTAACGGATGTCTGGCCACACGTAGATGTTCCCATGGTGTTCGGTGGAGAGGAAGACATGTTAGACAAGATGCCGGAGAGTCGGTCCCAGTTTAGTTCTAAAAGCAGTTCTGCTAGGATTAGAACGGCCAAGAGTCAGAGTTCCACCAAATCAGTCAAAGGTATGCTTTTCTTTTATCTTCACCTGGCTGGGTACAAGAACTCAATTGAACCAGTGCATGGGAAAAGGTTAAAGTTGGCATTTCAAAACTGTGTAGGTTCATTATCCTTAACCACCTCGGTGATGTAGTAGTTGAGTATTTGCCTCTGGAAACGGGAGGTTGTGGGTTTGATTCCCAGCCAGGTCATACCCAAACTTGTAGTAATGGCTGGCCTCCTTGGCTAAGGGTTGCAGGGTTAGCATTAAGACTAGTTGGCTTGTGTCAGGTTAAATGGACCAGTAGTACTGGTAGCTATCTAAGTACTTGCTGGGATATCTTTGAAAATGTGTTGAAAGTGGCGTAAAACATTAAACAATCAAACATCATCCTGTTTATTGCTCCACCTTTTTAAAATCTAAAAGAATTTTGGTAGACCCTTCAAACAAGCTTATGTAAGTAATATGTGAGTAATATGTGAGCACTTTAGATCTGGACCTTCACTGTTCACAGAAGCCAACTCATAGCTTTTTCTAATGACAGACTAAATTAGACCTCCTCTATTGCATTGTACTCTTAGTTATCTTGTATCATGGTGAGAATATCTAGATCTGTTAAATTGTGTATCTACTTTAGATGACTATTAGATGGATAAATAATAAGTTAAAAATTACCATGTTTCAATCTGGAAGGGTGTGTTGTAAGTGAGATTTTTTGTGAGGGGCAGGCTGAGTGAAAGTGATTCTTTGCAAATAATAACCTGGTTTTGACAGTTCTGTTTAGTCAGTAGGAACACTGGCTGTCAATCAAGGGGTAATGAGTTCAAACCCCAGCTCAGCCAACGTTCTTTCAGACGTTTGACAAAAGTCACTGTGACAAGCGTCAATCATCTTTCACCAATGGGCTAACAGTCTATGTGGAAAAACAGCCAGTTGCTTGGAAAGTATGTTGTTTGGAGTACTGGTGTAAGCAAACCAGCAAACATATGAGTAGGTGAACCTTGATATGACTGAATTATTTTTGAAATCCGCTTTGAACCCCAATCAATCAATCAAGCATACATAATGGGAATTTAAAAAATTGCTTACGGTAATGCTCCTTTTTCTACTTTGAAAAAACAAAACGCCAGACAAGCGTTGGCGTTCACTCCATGGCGCTCTTGGTTGTTCTCACAATGTTTAAAACCCTGTATTAAAGTTAGATTTATATTTTTTTATTTGGTACACATGCTTGTGTTAAGCCTTTCCTACTTGCGGAAGCATTTTGATGCATCTGCAGCAGACAGAAACATTGTGGTTAAAGGAGAAATTGCTCACAATTACTGTATGATATTATGACATTTGACAAAATTTCATCATCAGCAATTTCTTCTTTTCCCAAATGTAGACACATTTTGACACTTCTGTAGCAGTGAGCAATTTATCTCTTTGCAACAATGTTTCGTACTATATTCAATTATTATTCTTTAAGTTATAGAGACTGATCATATTTTTGTCTGTATGTTTTTAAAGTTATCTGCTGCAGAATTGTCGTATGGGGGACAGGGTTATAACAGGTGAACAGTCAAGTTACTTAACAAACCATATCAATGTTTAAGATGTTATGTCAAATTTGCACTAAGTGAAAGTATTGATATCTAACATTAGCTTACTTTGTAATTAAAAGATTCAAAACTAAAGATTAAAAGTGAGATATATGGCAAGTATAATATCGGCTTAACTGCCACTCTGTTTGACTAGTATATTGTTGCTGCCAGTAATAGATGAATCTGAACTGTCTATAAAACTGCATAGAGCTAGTAAAAAACTTCGATCTGATTTAGTTGCATTTGATATTTCTTTTGATAATTCTGAAGCATAAGGATAATACATTGAAGGAAAAGGAGAAAGTGTTTTGAGACATAGAGCTCTGAAACTTATTGTTATATGTTCTGGTCACAAAAGACTCATTATGTATTTTAAACTTGTAAGCTCTTTTATCCGAAACAGACAACATTAACATCTTTGCAGCAAGAAAAAACTGCAACATTGGAGAGAAATAATTGAATCATGAGCCATTTACAAATGTGACATAATTTCTTCAGGATTTTTTCTGAACCAACAACTAAAACAAATGAGAAAATGGACTCTGCGTAATGTATCGACCCAGATCAGCCTGTGCAGGTTATTCTGGGCCAACACATTCCATCTCAGGGGGATAGAGGTATAGGGTAATGATTCCTGAAACTGAAAATCCACAGGAGGCGAAAAGTGTCAGTCCAAGTAAGCCACCGCGACATGCTTAGACTGATCCGGGTTGATACTTTACGCAGATTCCATGATGTTGGTTTTCTCGTGGAACGGCTTAAATCATTTCAGTTGAAACCTTGCTGAGTGCCATTGCTCAAACATTGGTCTTATTATGTGTAATTGTAGTGTCTCTCACTAATTACCACTTAATTTTTAAACAATAACACTATCTTAGTGTATAAACAAATGGTAAAAGTAATTTTATATTTTTTAACATTTTTGAATTATAAAAATACAGAAAAACCTCTTGGTTTATATGGCAAGTATTTTGCACTGTATAGAAGAGAAACCTAGCTAGAACCAGGCGTGTACAGGAGTTTATAAAACCAATTACATGATATGTGAATTTAGACTATTCCAAATTGAAAGCATTTGAAAAATCCATGTTAATTAGAAGTAATATTTTTGCAATTGACGTGAAAATATTGTTGAAAATGGACAAATTATCTTATCTAAAGCATCAGCTACAATTGTGTCTAAAGATTTCTGTAAACATTTTTAGACCCTCTGCAGCAGAATTTTTTTCAAGATATAGCAAATCTTTTGGCAAAAGATATTTTGGATTCAGATGACACCTGAGATATCATATCATGTAACTGGTTAAAGTACATGTAGTTTAGAAGAACCTTTGTGGGGGGCATTCTATGTGTCTTGGGAAATCCTTACCCACTTCCTTCACCTTATCACCTATTCAACCATTACAATAATTAAATTTTTGGGCTAGTCAGCAATTGCATGAGAAAAGGAAACAGGAAACAGTTTAGGTTCAGATCATCCACAGCCACAGCTCAGCCTTATCAGAATCTACACAAGTTGACTGAATCTTCTAGCAAGCTTCAGTAAGTTAGAAATATATGAAAAGTGTACATCTTGATCAGACTGTGCAGATGCACAGGTTGATCAGGACCTACATTGTACACACATATCAACTTGTACCGTTTCTCATGTACAGGCTCAATTTATTATATAAATTTCTTTGCTGGATAATGTTGATCGGAGTTTGAACGTTGATTTAAGAAAATTATTTTGAGTTTTTTCGGTGTGACAAATTCCACTACCAGCGTGTATCTTTGCTTTCTTGTACCAGTTCCCAAGATACTATTCTTCCCAGTCAACTGGCTACTTTCCATCACAGACTTTTAGTCGATTGATCGAAGATGAATGATGCTCTTCACTTTTGTCCAGCCAAGTCCTGGTAGCTCAGTCGGTAGTACTGGTGTGAGAAAACCAGGAAACACATGAGCAGGTGAACTGGCCATCGTGACATGACTGAGACATTGTTAAAAATGGTGTTAAAACCCAGTCAATCGATCACTTTCTTCTAGAATTTAATTATTTAATACATATGAAAACATTGCGGCCAAAGTAGAAATTGCTTACTTGAGCTATTTCTTCTTTTGCCACAATGTTTTCAAAAGTCGTCAGCTGTAGATGCGCCAAAATGCGACTACAAGTGGGAAAGAGTTAAGTCATGATTTTGATATGTGCAAACACCTTTACTCAAAAACAGCACAATATGAATATTCTTACAATGGTGATTTGATAAGTCCAGGCCAACTGCACTATTTTGGTATGGCTGTTTTGAAAAAGATATTTTCTTCTTTTAATCAATGCAACTATTGCTTTGTAACTCTTGCCTACAGAATGCTTCGCCCTCCCTTTCCCTCTTATAGACGCTTTCTGACGCATCTGCAGCAGACGAATTTTGAAAACACCGTGACAAAAGGAGAAATTGCTCAAAACAAGCAATTTCTCCATTTGCCACAATTTTTTGCAGTAATTATACCTACATTTATAGAGATTTTCCAGATTTTTGCCAATGTGCATTCAAAGTAATCTGCTGCAGGTTTGCTGTATGTGGGAAAGGGAGAGAATTTCAAAAAAATTAATGCTTTATTAATGTTTTCTATTCCTTAATTAAATAAGTGCTCATTGTAGAGTCTTTAAAATTAAATGCATTTTAAGAAGAAAAAAAACACTTTTTGAGTCTGAACAACTGGGAGTATAGTTTTTAGACAGCATAGAAAGCAACATTTCTTTTTTTGAGAAAACAGTGTTGGAGATAAGAAATTTCTCTTTATGTTTCTAAATGTGTTTGCTGGGTATTTAAAATTGCTTTTTGTCACACCTTAGGAAAGGGCTGATCAGAATTTTACTTCCACCAATTATTTATAAATTATCTCTGTTTCATAAATGTGACCTTTTTATAGGCCTGAAGGTCACATACCTATGGAATGAGTCCGAATGACTTGTCATTAAGAAATGTTTTGTGCAACCACCACATATAGTATCCAGTGATTTTAATATAACCATCTGCAGATTTTTACTATGAAAACTATAAGTTTCACTATTAACCGTTTCCCTCATACAACAATTCTGCAGCAGATGACTTTGAACATATTTTATCAAAAAATAGAATATCTCTATAATTGAATGGATAACCTATGACTAAAAGTGACAAACATTGTGGCAAAAAGAGAAATTGCTTGTTTTGAGCAATTTCTTCTTTTGCCACTATGTTTTCAAAAAACTGTCTGCTGCAGAGGTGTCAGAAAGTGTCTATATGAGGGAAAGGATTAATTAAGTCAAGTCAAGTCATAAGTGTTTATTGATGAAATATTACAAATGTTTCATAGTCCTTACACACAGACGGACAAACAAAATATATATTATATAATATGAGAAAAATATAATAAATTGTTAGTATTTTTACATTGATAAACTTGTCTCTTTAAATTTGATAACTATTTCAGATTCTGTATTTACCATGTTTAGATACATAGATGTGACAGAAAAAATTGATGATTTTTCATTTGTATAAATTAATATATTACAGAGTCAATCAATCTCAACACACCGGTGGTTAATATGGCCCAAGGAGATAGGTTTGGCTATGTAGACCCCAACCAAAAACAGATTTTAGAGGACATTCAGGATGCTATCGCCGTAGCAACAGGTGACCTTGGCCTTTTACCTGGAGTTGCCTTCCAGGCCAGAGTGGCTCAACTTGCTCATTTGAACTCAGCCCACCAAACAGTAAGTAGTATGTTTATATGAGACAGTGCATAGCCCACCAAACAGTAAAATATAATGCTTATATGGGACAGTGCATAGCCCACCAAACAGTAAGTAATATGTTTATATGAGACAGTGTTTGAGAATAG
>JAUELF010185816.1:0-14450 GCA_031471495.1 Clinocardium nuttallii | reverse complement strand
CAGACAGCTTTTTGAAAACAGTGATAAAAGAAGAAATTGCACACAGCGTGCAATTTCTCCTTTTGCCACAATGTATCCACTTTTAGTCATATGTTATCCATTCAATTAAAGAGATTTTCCATGTTTTGACAAAATCTGTTCAAAGTCGTCTGCTGCAGAATTGTTGTATGAGGGAAAGGGTTTAAGCCAAAGTTATATTACTAGGTATAGACATGTGTATTGTTCATAGGAACATGTGTACCAAGTTTTATTTGAAAATGTTGAATGTTTTTTGAGTTATGAGGTAAGGTTAAAGTTTTGTGATGACGCAGACACCGACCTCGATGCCAAGATTATCACAATATCACAATACCTAGACTCTTTTTCTTCTAAAAACAGGTGAACTAAACGTTCTCATTTCCTACTAAAAATTAAAAATTCTTCACATAGTAAAAGTCTTACCCTTTTCCTAATTTGTGTGACTTTTGATGTCGTGAATTTGGTCGCGAGTTCAGAGATTTTGGTCGACTTGAACCAGGTCTTTCTTGTGAGGACAGCTCATGGATCTGTTTGGATCTACACAGTTACAAAACATACAACACGCATCACAATATGTTACACAATATATAGGAGAAAGCCGTGTGTATTACAAAATTAAATTTATTGTTTTTGGAAACGATTGGAACAAGCTAAATTAATTTTCCCTGCCAAAAGAGACCTTAACTATGTGGTTACTCAGGCAATCATAGAAAAACTTTCATAGTACCATTTGCTGATTTTTGTAAACCTTTCTGTAAAGATTTTATCAAAACTCTCAAGCCCTTACTAATATTCGAAGAATCTGCAGCAGTCGTATGGAAAATCACTATAAATTCAAGTACATTTTGTATATGTTGACAACTGGAAAAACGGCTTATCATGAGCCATTTCTCCTTTTGTAACAGTTTTTTAAAATGTAATCTGCTGCAGTTGTGTCCAAATGCATCTGTAAGTTGGAATGGTTAAGTAAGATATTGGTGTAAAGTAAACATAACATTTCAAGCAGAAGAACAAAACTTATTATATTAATATATTACACGGTACATGTGCTGTTTGTGCTGTGAAGGATACATATGAGCCTTTCCGCGAGAAAACCAATATTGTGGCCTCTGCGGAATATATCGATCCAGATCAACCTGCACAGTGCACAGACTAATCCAGGCCAACACATTCTGTCTCAGGGGAATAGATGCATAGAGTAATGATTTCTAAAACAAAAAATCCACAGGAGGCGAAAAGTGTCTGTCCGGGTTTGCCTGCGCGGCATACTTAAGCTGATCCGGATCGATACTTTATGCAATCTACAATGTTGGTTTTCTCCCTGGACGGCTCATAGCATACCGAAGCTTGTCTATGACTGTATTTACAATAGTGGTACACTTCTCTTTCCCATTTCTTAACATGATATTTCAAATGTTGTCTACTTTACAATCAACATATGAACAAGTTGAAAAATCTGGAAAACTGGAAGTAGCTCTTTGACAAAGAGTAGAAAATATTGCAATAAAAGGTGAAATTGCCTGTTTTGAGCAATTTCACCTTTTATTGCAATGTTTCAAAAGTTGTCTTCAACAGCAGGACTGGTGTCAAATGTCGTCAGTGTAAAGTAAAGGGTTAACTATACATTGCAATGAACTTTTTACTTAGAAAAATCATTGTAATTCTAATTGAATTATATTTATTGATGGTTTTCATGAAAACAGTTGTTGCCAGATGAATTACAATTATTGTTTTGCATAAAATCCACAAAATAAACACCATGCAAAAAATGGTTGTGTAGCATCTGATAACAGAAAAGATTCAGACAAGACCTAGCATTATGCACAGGCTGACCAGAGCCCTTACTATTTGCCTACATCAAGATGAGCAATAGATGTTACTTCTGATGAAATAAAAACTCCTTATCACATGAAGACGTGTTTTGACGCCACTGCAACTTTTAAAACAATATGCAATAATTTGTTCAACTATATTCAATAATTACACTCGACTTAGTTTATCGAAATTTCCCATTATTTTGAAAAACTAATGTGATAGTCATCTGCTGCAGATGTGTTCTATATGGGAGTGTGAATAGTCCCTCTAGTTTCATGCCAACAGTCTGTGCACAGGACTACATGTATTCTTATCCCTTTCCCATTAAACTAAATGAGCTAAAGCTGTTTTTGCAAAAATGATTTTATCTCCCTTTTTTGCCAAGATGTTTTCAAAGTTGTTTACTGCAGACCTGTTGTATTGGTATGTGGGAAAAAGTAAACCCTTTCTCTTATACGACAATTCTGCAGCATACAACTTTAAACATACAATTGAGAAATTTCTTCTTTTGTCACTATTTTCAAAAAGCCGTCTGCTGCAGAAACTTTAGAAAGGGTCTATACGAGGGAAAGAGTAAAGTGATGCAAGACCTCTTTTGGCCTGTTTATGTTCATATAAATCTACTACAACAATTGAGTACATACACATTGGAGACCTGTCCTTTCCGTAAGCGTACAAATATTTTCTCCGTTTCTACATCCCAGACGATGATTTCCCCGTCGAAACTAGCGGTACACAGTAAGTTTGGTGGACAGAAATCAATGGTCAGTATGTCATCCTTGTGGAGTTGACCGCCCTTCCAGGTGTTCTGGGCTGGTAAATACATGTTCTGTAATAGTGAACCAGCATCAGGTAAACACATAGAATTAACACAGTGAACTCTCCCTTTCCCACTTACTGACACTTTCTGATGCATCTGCAGACTTTTGAAAACATTGTGGCAGATGGAGAATTTGAATTCAACTCTTTTCAATGAATAAACTTCTGATATTGAAAATTGTCTAGATAATATTTGTCTGGTGTTGATTTGATGTAAGTGGGAAAGGCCTAACAACTTAAGGAGTCACTCTTCTAATCAACGAAAGTATTCTATGAAAATGCATTCAGTAACCATTTAGTATTATCGACAGTCAAAGCATGGCAGACAGAGGACAGGAAAGTGATCCCTAAATGTCATTCTACCAATGGAGGCAACACGAAAATCGAGTCTGTGTAGACAGGGTCAATATAGTGGCTTGCTTTGATGTGTTCCTTATCTTTCATTTAAAGATTCATTTTACAAATCAGAATCTAAAATCCCTTAAATTCTATTTGGATTATGTTTCAACAGAACTTCACACACTATGTTTAGTTCATACACAATCTAACTTTCATTTTTGTTTTAATTTTACCCTTTTCCAGATACAGACACTTTCAGACACCTCTGCAGCAAACAACTTTTTAAATCAGTATTGCAAAAGAAGAAATTGCTCATAATGTTCAATTTGCTTTTTGTCACAGTCTTTTCACTTCTTTTTAGGGATAGCAACGAATACCAAAATGAGTATTCGAATATTCGATCATAAAGTATTCGAATATTTGACCCATTTGTGCATGCTTCGCCAACAAAGAGTTTATAAACGCGGTCTTATCTGTTCAGTTATCTGACTGTTGTCTTATTTTGTTCAAATCCCAGTACATGCATTCAGATTTCCGTTAACCAGTAAATACGAAAGAAAAGATTGTTAGTTAAAAATACTTCAGTAAAGTGCTCAGATTTAAATTAATTACTCACTCGCTTAATGTATCTTTTTGCAAAACATTTAGTTCTGATAACCATGTATACAACTTAAATATTGTTTAAAATGACATGAATTGTCCCCAATTTTGAAATCTTTTCAAAACATGACAAATTGGACAGCGACCGTCGTGAAAGATGGATGTTGTTTTTAGAGTAGAAATGGGGCACTGCCCACTGGTTTCAATTTAACCTTTCTCTTGCTGTGTTATAACTGAAATATTGTTGAAAGTGGGCAAGAAATATTCCCAGTATTGGATTGATGATCAACATATTTTCAATATCGGATAATTGCACGACCAAAACGATGGATATGTCTGATTGATGCATAACTAAATAAAATGTAACTACATGTTATTTAAGTTGAAGTTACGGTGGTTCGGAACGAAACCATCGATAGTGTACCGATCACTTTAATAGCCTTAAGCAAGGATTAACAGTTTGACATGTTATCTTCAGTATTGACACCTTATACAGTACGCGTAAAATGGAACAACGGTAACCCTTTACTTGCAGTTTTTAACAAAGGTAAGTAAATATTTCAAGTTTTGCCAATTTGATTTATGTATAAATATTTTTTAGAATACGTCTGATTTCAATCGAATATTCGTTTCATGATATAGTATATCCGTTGACATCCCTACTTATTACCCTTTGTACTTTCCTTTATCATACTTCCAGAATGATTACCATAGTTGAGGATCAAACTTACCTGTGCTAGAGGCTCTGTTACACAACCATCAATTGTGTCTGCCTTATTACCTTCACTAGATTGTGAAATGTTATCAAGGTCTCCTACATCTTCTACATGTGTTCTTGTACTTTCTTCAATCTTGAAGGAATTCAAAGAGGATGGAGAACCTGCAATACACAAATCATTAACACAAATTTAAACAAATCAATTTATTTTCTGTTTTGAAAATTTCAATTAATTGATTTTCAATATTTGAAAATTAGACTGCATTTTCAATTCATGTAAGTATTTGAAAACTCCAATCAACTGTTCCTTTCATTTCATAAAAAAATTAGATTATTTTAAAATGAAAATGAGTTTTTCGAAATATTAAAATAATTTCTTTTGCATTTGATAAATAGTTATCAGAAAACGGTTCCATCAGATATTTATAGAGCAGATGACACTTTATATAATTTATCAAGAAGTAAACTGTTAACCCTTTGCCTAATACAACAAATCTGCAGCAGACGACCTTGAAAACATGTAGTCAAAAACATTGAAGATTTCTATAAATAAAGGTATAATTACTGAAACAAGTTGAAAACATTGCAGCTAAAGGAGAAATTGCTTGTTTTGAGCAATTTCTCTTTTTTTTACAATGTTTTCAAAAGACGTCTACATGTGGGAAAGGGTTAACTATATAGTGAAACATCACCTTTAATGTCCGAAGAGGATTTCCGTTTCTTCGTCTTTTTTGAAGAAGGTCTCCTCTTGACCTGTATGGCAATCTTTTCACCTCCATCTGAATTGAAATACAATGTGAGCGAGCCATTCCATGAGAAAAAGCCAAACACTATGGGTTATGTGTAATGTATTGACCCAGATCAGCCTGCACAGATCATGCATGCTATTCTGGGCCAACACATTCCATCCCAGGTGGATAGATGCATAGAGTATTGATTCCTGAAACAGAAAATCCACAGGAGGCAAAAAGTGTCTGTCCGGGTTAGCCATCCCAGCATGCATAGGCTGATCTGGGTAGATATTTTACGCAGTCAATATTGTTGGTTTTCTCGTGGAATGGCTCTTACGGTGAGCAACATTGGCTGGAGAAATGTTGTTGACCTACAAAAGTCTTAACCCTTTGTCACATACAACGAATCTGCAGCAGACAACTTTGAAAGCATTTTGGCAAAAATTAAGGATGAATTGTATAATTGAAAGGAGAAACATTGAACCACATAGAAAACATTGTGGCAAAAGGTCTGTTTATTCTTCAAAGAAGCCATTAGAAAGATATTTCTGTCAAAAGTCCTGGTGAATTGAAGTGAAAATTTCAACATAGTTGATTTTTGACTTTGTGAATTGTAAGATCTCTAAAAATGTAAGTGTCATTTTGAAACAGAATAGAAAGCATTGTGGGAAAAGGAGAATTTTGCTCATTTTGAATAAAACATCTCCATTTTTCTAAATCTTTTCAAAAGTTGTCAATGCTGATGTAGCAAAATGCATTGGTACTTGGTAAAAAGTTAATTAACCCTTTCCCACATACAGACACTTTCTGATGTCTCTGCAGCAGACTACTTTTGTTAACATTGTGGCAGAATTACTTTTTTTGCTCATAATGAGCAGTTTCCCTTTTGCAACAATCGTTTCCTCTCTATAAAAAAAACCGATACCTTCGTTTATAGAGATTTTTTTCTTTTTTCCCCTTAATATTTACAAAGTAATATGCTGGGAAAAAAATGTAAGCGGTAAAGGGTTTAAGTACCTGTACTCGGCTGATCGAAAGTCACTTCCGCACTGGAAAAACTGGACAGACTAGTCAGTGATGGTCTCCTGGGTCCCAAACCTTTCCTGCCATCAACAATGAAAGCCTCATCATCATCTAGCATATCAATTGAGTTCTCCCTTGTAGCACCTGCCACAGGGGAGTGACCAGGAGACTTCCATGGGACTTGAAGTCTGAGACCGGAAACATCACAACTTTCGTTCTCATCAAATTCATCAAAGTCATTCACAGCTTTGTTAGTAGCATTTGATTCAATTTTTAACAGCTGATTCTGAGCATTCTCACTATGTTCAGAATGTTCGTTGAAGTCTTGTAACGGTTCACTTACAATGGCAACAACACTGTTATCATTAGAAGCATTAATCTCACTGACTGCATTATTATCATCATACTCATCACCATGGGAATTACCATCAGGTTCTCCTCTTTCTACTTCAGTTAAATCCAACATGTTTCTTATTTTAACTTTTTCTATGCCATTATCTTCACTATCCATAAACTCTCCACCTCTATTTGTTGTACTAAAATTGATCCCCTCTTTATCAACTTGTTGGTTCATCACTGTCTTATTATCAAGATTATGCATTGGATCAGCGCCGTTCACCGACATCTTTACTGTATCATTAGAATCACACATTTCATTGCGCTTGTCTGAAGCACCTAAACAGCCATCTAGTTCATCTGAATTGCCATTATATGAAGTTTGCAAAGGACCTACAAGCGAACCATCACTTGGCTTTTCCGAATTCTCAAAATTAACTTCAATGTCTTCACCTGATTTATCAATGAACACAGCATGATTTCTTAATTCGTTATCCCTATCTAAAATTGCACTTTTATTCTTGTTTGTACTTTCAAGAATGTTTTTGTCATCACTAAGAGAATCAGTACTCTCTCTTGCACTGCTGACACACTGTAAAGATTCTGTCCCGGGCGTGGCTAATTCTGAATTGGCACTCAGGACACTACTTGACCTACTTCTATTGGAATCAGAGGTTTCTGTGTCAGTTTCCATGGAAACCTTACTCTCAATGTCTTTAATACATGATAGAACACTTGTACTCAACTCATTCATTCCATTTTGGACCAGTTCATTATGAATCTTATAAAGGTCTGGAATCCCTAAATGTCTTCTTAGGTGCTTTCTATGTAATATGTTACCATAGAAACAGCACAACCTAGCAACAGTGTCTAGTTTAGCTTCTTCCATGCATAAATTGATTGCTTTTGAAACTGGCATGAGTGACAGACAGTGGACTTGCATTGACTGTAGAAACACATACAGCTCGTCATTCAAGCAGCATATGTCTGTTATACCTGGGGAGAAAGAATGACAAGTGATTTTAACCCTTTTACACAAACAGACGCTTTTTTACCCCTCTGCAGCAGAACACTTTTGAAAAAATTGAGGCAAAAGGATAAATTGCTCATCATGGAAACAGATAAAAGATTGCAATGTTTTTAACTCTATTCAATAATTTAACTCATTAATTCACATTTTTGCCAATATTATACAAATTTGTCGTCTGCAGACTTGTAGGTTATGGAAAAGGGTTAAAGAGATTATTTAAACCAAGTGTACACCAAATTGTTGAAAAAGACATTCTAAAGTAGCTGAGCCATGAGAGAAAGTAACTCTTCTAGCTGTTCATGAGTGGATCTTGATCGTATATTTACTCAAAATATATAATCTGTTTCTTTCATTCTTTTACAGACACCTAAATGTCAATTGTACAATAATGACACTTGGTAGTGTATCATTCTAGAAGTTAAAAAATTTCCAAGAATAAAATTCTTGTCCAGCACTTTAAACCTTACCCTCGTAGTCATTTTCTGAGGAGAAATTGCTCTAAATGACCAATTTATTCTTTTGCCATAATGTTTTCAAACCTATTCAATTATTATACTTACATTTAAGAGATTTTTTCACATTTTTTCCAAGATATTTTCAATGTCATCTGCTGTAGATTTGTTGTATGTGGGAAAGGATTAAGCATTTTTCAACTTATTTAAGACAAACAGATGAGAAAAAGTTAAACTTAACCCTTCCCACATTTAAGAAAATCTACAGCAGACAACTTTGACATCACATAGACCAAAAAAATGATATTTTTTACAAGATATTTTCAAAGTCGTCTGCTGTAGATTTGTTGTATGTGGGAAAGGACTAAGCCTTTTTCTCTTACTTAATACATACAGATGAGAAAAAGTCACACTTAACCCTTACCACTTTCAAGACAACTAGGAAATCTCCTAGACAAAAATATGATATTTCTTTTGTAAAATGAAAGCATAATTATTGTAAAGAGTTGAAAACATTGTTGTAAAATCAGAAAGGATTAACCCTTTACCCCATATAGACACTTTCTGACGCCTATGCAGCAGACAGTTTTTGAAAACATAGTGACAAAAGTAGAAATTGCACAAAACGTGCAATTTCTCCTTTTGCCACCTTGTTTCCAAACTTAATCAATTCAATTATAGAGATTTTTTATGTTTTGACAAAATATGTTCAAAGTCATCTGCTGCAGAATTGCTGTATGAGGGAAAGGGTTAAACAAGAGCATTCAAATTTGAAAACATCCAAGGCAGAAACATGGATAATCTGTATAACTGAGAGTTAAATCAATTAAAAGAGTTACTAACATTGAGGAAAAAGGAGAACTTGCTCATTTTGTTTTTTAAAAGTCATCTGATGCTAAATGTATTTGCAAGATGGAAATGGTTATTTAAGGTTAAAACATACTAAATGGGGAGGGGGGACTAAAGGGTTGTAAAATATATTTTACCATTAAAATGGTTTGTCCAGAGTATAAGTCTGACATTGACTGGGTCTAGGATAAAGATGGTTGTGGCGTTCCACGTCAAGAGAAAGGTCTCACTGAAATAGTTGTAATCCAGGCTAACATTGGCTAACCCTTTGCGTCATGCAGACACATTTTGATGCATCTGCTGCAGATAACTTTTGAAAACTTTGTGAAACAAGGAGAATTTGCTTATAATGAGCAATTTCCTCTTTTGGCGCAATATTTTCATCTCTATTCAATAGTAATACATTGTTTCATAGCTATAATTAATTTATTTTTGCCTGGATATTTTCAAAGTCCTTTGCTTCAAATTTTTACTACGTAGGAATGGCTTAACACTTTCACATTCAACAAAAAATACAGTAGACAACCTTGAAATATTCTAGGTCTAGAGTGAACATTGGTTCAACTAAGTCAAATAATCTTTATCATCTTAATAAAAAGCAGAGTAATATCTAAACACATGTACAATGAATGGATTTCAACAATTTTTCAGTCATATCACGGCAGCCAGTTCACCTACTCAAATGTTTTCTTGCTTCTCTTTACTAGTCTTTCAAGCAACTGGCTGCACACAGGCAATTATGGATCTTGGCTTGGTCTCAAGTCCCGAAAGTAGATTTTCTTGTGATATGCCCTTTTCATCATCTAAAACTACTTTTTTATTTTACTTTCCCGCTTGCAGATGTATTCCAGTGCATTTTGTACTAGACGACTTTTGAAAACATTGTGACAAAAGAAGAAATTGCTCTCTTAATGAGCATTTTCTCCTTTTACCACAATTTTTTCAACTATATTCCATTATTTCACTTGTGTTACTGTAAAAGAGATTTTCTAAGTTTTTGGTTAGACGTTTTAAAAATCATCTGCTGCAGAAATTTTGTATTCGGGAAAGGGTTAAGTTTTTCAATATTGAATTTACCTTAAAATCTTCAACTTTGGAAAACTGGCAGACTGGCCAGAATAAACTTTTATCTCATCTGGAAATGTGAACTTCCTGTATTAAGAAAAAGGTTTATTTTATAAAAACATAAATTTTAAAACAATATATACATATCTTCTTCATAATTATTGCTCTTTCATGTTTATGTTCTTTTTTGTAAGTTTTTTTAGTGTAGGGATTACATTGAAAACAAAGACCTTATACTTAAGACTTAACTCTAAACATAAATATTAAGCTATTAGCCTCAGGTTAAATTAATTTTTGCTTTGGTTTCCATGACATGGAAACTTTTAGGTTAAATTAATTTTTTGCTTTGATTCCATGAAATGGAAACTTTTAGAATGCCCAAGGGTTCAAAATAATCACAGGGAAGAAAAATGTCACTGTTAATATTGTACAAAGGTGGTACGGGTAAACCTCTGTTCAAACCAATATTGAAATAAAATTCTTCTACGTCTTTATAATTATCATGTGTATTAAGTTTCATTAATACATCTTTAAAACTGAAAAAGTAGTTTGCACCCGAAAATAAACCAACCAAATAACGGACATAATGTATTCCAGTATACTTTGTGTGCCATAGCAATACAAATCTGCAACAGACAAATTGAAAACATCGTAACAAAATGGTCATTATGAGCAATTTCTGCATAGGTCAGACTAGTTTTGAATGTTGTCTGCTGCAGAAAGGTATGCTGTATGTTGAAAAGGTTTAACCCTTTCCTGAATACAACAATTCTTATTTTTTTTTAAAGAAACAAGCCCCTAACAAGTCTCATATTGTCTATTTGAAATAGATATTAGCCTCCCTATTCCACATACAACAAATCTACAGCAGATGACTTTGAAAATACTATTATAAAGGCAAAAATATAAAAAATCTCTATAAATATGATTTAGTGAATAAGTTAAATTATTGAATAGAGTTATAAACATTGCTGCAAAAGGAGAAATTGCTCATAATGAGCATATTCTACTTTAGACATAATATTTTCAAAAGTCTTCTGCTGTAGAAGCATGAATAAATGCCTGTATGTGGCAAAGGGTTAAAGAAGTAAAAACAAACCTCTGTTTATCTACAATAGATAGAGGGGACACAGCTAGCAACTGTTTAAACTGATGGGTGTTCAATACTGCTCCTTCCATGTCCACCTATAAAAATAATTCAGAACTTTTGTAAATTGACCCTTTCCCACATATGACAATTTTACAGCAGATGCCTTTTAAAACTTATAGGCAGAAATATGAAAGATCTCTATAAATGAAAGAATGATTTTTAAATACAGTTGAAACAAAGTGGAAAAAGTTGTCTGCTGCATAGGCGTCAAAATGTGTCTTCAATTCGGAAAGGTCTAAATATAATGTCTTTCACTGTTCAATGGTAGGAGATGATTTATAGTAATAACCAATTCCCACATAAAACAAATTTGCAGCCGACAACTTTGTAAACATGTAGAAAAAAACATGGAAAAAGATGGAGAATTTGCTGATTGTGGTATAAGCCAAGAGCAAGGCTAATCAAACTCAGAAAGAGAGAGGTGATATTTTTTAATATAGCCCTTGACAATGCTTGTCAACCCCCCTTTCCCATATACATCAAGTCTGCAGCAGATACTGAAAATACCTTGTGAAAAACAAGGAAAATATTTTTATTTAAGTTTAATTCTAGAATAGAATTGAAAATATTGTGGCAAAAGGAGAAATTTCTCCTTTAACCACAGTGTTTTTCAAAAGTTGTTTGCTTCAGAGGGGTCAGAAAGTGGGAATGTGGGAAAGGGTTAAATGTTAAATCAGTTATGTAATAAAGTCCACCCTTTTCCGTACCTCCCATATTCTTGATCCCGGTCTTGCACAGTATATCATTGAGGTTGTAGAGCCCTGTGAGAGGAAACAGGCCCCATAGTGACCATCCCTGTAAGGCAATAAAAATCACGTCTGATATATCACAAAATATCTTCATTAGATGGTTAATGACAGCAGAACAAGAGCGTGGCAGACCGAACACCAACACTCAACTGTTGTTTTCTAAGTAAAAAAAGAAGCATTACTGAATACATGTACTTATTAAAGTTATGTGACTTGGTATAGACATGTGTATTGTTCGTAGGAATATGTGTACCAAGTTGTCTTTGAAAACATTTTTTGAGTTATAAGGCAAGGTCAAAGATTTGTGATGACGCAGACGACGCGAAGAGTATCTAAACAGCTCACTTTTTTTCTTCAAAAACAGATAAGCTCACCTCATATTCTTGTTCTCGGTTATTTTAACCTTTGCCACATACAACAAATCTGCATCAAGACTTTCCTAGATGTTTTCAAAGTTGTCTTGATGCAGATTTGTTGTATGTGGGAAAGGGTTAACGAGATTTTATATCATAATAAATAATTTATTATTATATAAAATCTCGTTAACCCTTTCCCACATACAACAAATCTGCAGCAGATGACTTTGAAAACATACTGACAAATACCTGAAATATCTCCATAAAAAATAACTTAATTGTTAAAAAAAATTGAAAACATTGTGCCCAAAGGAGAAATTGCTCATCATGAGCAATTATTCATCCTTTGGCCACAATGTTTTCAAAGGTCGTCCGCTGCTATTGCATCAAAATGCGTCTGCAGGTGGAAAAGGGTTAAATGAAAGTATTATTCAATAAAGTTGAAAAATATTATGGCAAAAGTCATCTACTGCAGAGGCATCAAAATGTGTCTTAATATTGGAGTGGTTGAAGTAAGTTTATTTAAATTATAAGCAAATATATCAGAATTTAATTACAAAAGGATTTTGGATCTTTGTCATTGCCCTTACACAACAAATCTCATAGAAAAATCGAAAAATTCTTATATTTATAGTAAGTATAATTATTGAATGGTATTGTAAACATTGTGGCAAAAGGAGAAATCGCTTGTTGTATGCGATTAATCTGTTTCCCACAATGTTTGTTCAAAAGTCGTCTGCTGCAGATGTATCAAAATATGTGTGTAAGCGGTAAAGGGTTTAGGTTGATATCAAAAGCATCCTTACCTTGGTTTTTTCCCTATTTGAGTATACTGCTGCCTACAAAAGAAAATTAAAGACAAAGTAAAACAAGAACGTATCTTGAACACAATGTGGTAGGATAATAAGTGAAAAAAAATAGCCTGCTGTTCTAGGTCATTTAACATTTCCCTCATATAGACGCTACCTGATGCCTCTGCAGCAGACAGCTTTTTGAAAACCTGTCAACAAAAGAAGAAATTGCTCAAAACAAGCAATTACTCCTTTTGTCACCATGTTTTCAACTCTATTCAATTATTGTACTTTCATTTAAAGGGAGATTCCATTGTTTTTCTGGTATGTTTTCAAGGTTGTCTTATGCAGATTTATTGTAAGTGGGAAAGGATTAATTAAGACTTAACAATCCAAGAATAATTATATAAAATTTTCAGATGCCTGAAAGTAGATCTCTGTTTAACCCTTCCCATATATAGACGCAGTTTTACACATCTGCAGCAGACAACTTTTGAAAACATTGTGAAAAAGGAGAATTTTCTAAAATCAAGCAATTTCAACTTGTGCCACAACGTTTTAAACTTTATTTTATATTTGTTCTTTCATTTATAGTCAGAATCTATAGATTTGACTTAATTGTTTTCAAATCGTCTGCTGCGGATGTGTTGTATGCTTAAAAGGTTTAAAAGAGAAAAGGCCTTTCATAAGCACTTTGTACTTTTGCTACAATGTTTTCAATAACCATTTATAGAGATATCTCATAGTCTTCTGCTGCAGACTCTTAATATGTCTTACAACTAATCTGAAGCAGAAGACTTTGAAAACATCCAGAAACGAACATGCAAAATCACAATAAATAAAAGTTCTCCTTTTGCCACAATGTTTTCAAATGTCATCAGCTGCTGATGCATCAACATGTGTTCAGGTTGGAAAGGGTAAAAAGAAGCTGACATACTTTGATGTATCACAGAGGTAAGTGCGAGTCAATGTTGACACAAGAAGTTTCTCCCCGGCCTTATCAATCTGTATGACGGCAGAATCCAGCTTCATGATCGACTCACTGGGTATGCTAAATATGTTCTTGGCCTGAAAAAAACATAATTTAGTTCACACTTTTTGTTTCCCTAATACACACATTGTAGCAAAAAGAGAAATTACTAAAGCTGTGTTCAGCTTTGTATCAAAATTAAACTTTCAAATTTCCTGAAATTTCTTGCAAAAATATTTTAAAAAGTCATCTGCTGCAGATGCCTCAAGAGGGAATAGGTTAAAATCTTTTTCAAGATACAGAAAGATTTCCATAATTTTGAAGAATATGATATGAAATGTTTTTAATATTAAGGGAAACAGAGCAATTGCTAGAAACACTGTATCAACCCTTTCTCAAAAGCAACAAATCTGCAGCAGACTACTTTAAAAATCATCGGGACAAAATGTGAAAAATCTCTGAAAGTAAAAGTATAATTATTAAATAAGTTAAAAACATTGTGGCAAAAGGAGAAAGGACAATGTTTTAAACAAGAAACCGCTGAAGACGGTAAGGCCGGATTGTCTGCAATTTGACCTTGAAAATCAACAAACCAAGGTCAAGGTCAAAGTAACCATAGAAATCAATAGAACTTGTTAC
>JAUELF010185488.1:0-14451 GCA_031471495.1 Clinocardium nuttallii | reverse complement strand
TGTATTTGTATATAAATCTGTAAATATGCACAAGTCACAATAATAAACGATTTACTTACTTACTTACTTACTTATAATTGGATTTAATTGATATATTATTTTCTTTTTTTTTAAATATCATTTTCAATGCTCCTGTAGATAGCATGTTCCTTAACCTCTTTTCCCACATCTTCACCAAACGATTTTTGAAAAAAACCCATCTTTGCAAAAAAAACCTAACATGCAACTGACATCTCTATGACTAAAATTAGTATCAATTAATTGCGTTGGGGTATTGGGACAAAAGAAACAATGGCTCCTCTTTGCAACCAAAGCCGCCTGCTGTAAATCTGACTAAATACATCTGTACGTGACCATGTTAATTTCTATCAAGTTATAATTTAACATAACCATGGAACTACGTGCCCTCAGATTTGAACATCGGCATGTTGACTATTAGAATCATTTCTGGGGTAATTTTAGAGTAATACTTTCACTTCCCACTAAATATTAATCGTGTATGCTTTATTCTTATGTTTAGACATACCAAGTAAGCCAAATTGTGTACATTTACACGACTTTCAATTGACTGTTTTACAACATTTACTGCCACTAGGTTTGAACTATTTATTACTTACTTTGTTGTCCCTATAAGCAATGTTTGCTGAAGTTTCAACATTTCAAATCCTTGATCTCCATCTGGGTTTCAGCACATTTAAAGGGAAATGAAAAATAATTAAATAAAAGAAAGAAAAAAAACATCATTTTACACAACGAATTTAAAGTTCCTCTTCAAAAGAATTAAGTGTTAATAAAGTTTACTTTTTAACTGGTTTGCTCTTGAACAAAAATTCTAGTGGCAATTCATGAACGAGAAGTTAATCGAATTGTGCTTAAATTGAATTTAACGAAAACCCGGTGGTGACTTCTCTAGTTCTCTTCACACTTCACTGTTGTCATCGTTTCTGAAAGCGACGTCATCAGAATTTCGCGCGAAAATATACTGATCATGTTTATTGTGTTTTACTTTCGAACAATTGTTATGCGGGGATTCAGCTATGCTGAATACCTCCGTATATTGTCATATCCAGGTTACAGGAAATGAAAATGTGTATTGTGTTTGTGATGCCCTCTGTTTTTTCAAACTGGTCAATTTGTCTTTATTGTCCATGGATCAGTTAAATACGTTTTACAACAAGCTAAACAATATGCACAATATACAAAGTAAACGTACACAATGTAACGTTTTAATCCACGAAGTTGTATACATAATTTAGAAATTTAAGTATAAAATATAACACAAAGTAACTAAATTATATATAAAAGTATAAAAATTTGCTTGTGCAAAAACAACAAAATGTAAATTTATATTGAACCCAATTTTTGTTTGAGAAAACCCCTAGTCATAGCGTTTGTTGTATTTTTACACAACGGGTAGAAATGTTCACTTTAATGATTATTATTATTATATATTACAGGGTTTTACGCCACTTTCAACATTATTTCAGTTATATCACGTCTACATGTTGCCCCCATGTATCTAGTAAATTAAACGCTCCACTGTTTGCTACATCCCCCGCATTTCAGTACTTCAGATTTTTCATTTTGGGTTGTTATTGTGTTTTGCCTTTAATTGGAATCTCATAATTCTACCTCGTTCAACATCTACTCATCGAAAGTCAGAAAAGTCTAAGAAATGAGATAGTTTAAATAGTTTGACAGATAATCCGACGAGGTGTATTTTTATAATTAATATTCATTCAGGTATGACAGCAGAGAACTGTTTTTGACCTATTTCAATACATACACATATACACGTGTTACTGAGTATCTTGATTACAAATAAAGTGCGTATTGTGAAATTCACCTAAATATTATATTTTGACACTCTGAGTTTTGAAAGAGTCTAAAATGGTGCAGATGTAGAGCGTCGGCATTTCGTACCAAAGGTCATGTGTTCGAGTCCAGTAATGAGCGGGTTCTGACTTTGGGATTTTTCACACAAACGGCGCAAGTACTTGTTAAGTCTCCAGGAGGCAGACATCGAACTTGATTATTATAAGCTTAACGTTTTATTGAACGTTTCAAATCAATTGTTTTCAAAGTCCTTTGCTTCAGATGTGTTGTATGCATGAAAGGTTTAACCGACCTGACCACGGAAACAACGGGTTATTTAACGCATACTAAGATTTCACGACGAACACATATTGTCTCTTTCTTTACACTAGAATGCCTATATATTGCTTATATATTTCCAATACTATATACATTTGTTCGGTCTGGGTATGAGGATCTACTCGTCAAACGATTAAGGTATTTCTTTTACAATAGAGACTTACTATTGACACAATCATACTGAACACATCGACACAAACTGAAGTGGCTAAACTTTTCTGATCGATGTAGGTATCGTACCGCTTTCCTTAAATATAAAACTATGAATAACGTGGTACCATCATACATGTCGGATATGATACACTTTGCTTAAAACAAAAGACGTTATCTACGATCAATATAAGAAAAGGATAATGGGTTATAAGTTAGACGTCGTAACGCTCCTACCAACTGTATGAAGAAATCATTCACATATCATAGTACAAGCATCTGCTAAGCGTGAAAACATTTAGGACAAATGTGACCAATGTCTACCGTATTTCTAAGAATTACCTACTTAAATCTTAAAAGACTGCTGTGTATCATGAAATTGTCTTATATCAAGTGTAAATCAGGCTATTCATGAAATAGTATATAAGTTGCTGAATGTCTGTCGCGAAGTTGACATTCTTACCTAAGTTGTTAAATCAGTGTGCATGCTTGCATATACACTGTATACTTTCTTAAATATTCATGTATACGATAACGTTATGAATGCGTGTCAGTAAATATTTATATTTAGGCCTATTATATACCTGCACATTTATAGTGTGTTAAAGTGTGTTGACATCCGGATGAGCCTCATCGTTGCTAGCTTATAAGGCAACTCCGTAAACACGACAATAATAAAATCACTGAGGGTTCTATCACTTTAAAATCGCAGGCGACATGCGTAGATAAAGAAGGGATATTAAAAGATTATGCAGATACATTTACAACGGGATAAGTTAGTTATTTAAATGTAATGGACAAATTACCCTGGGCATGCGAAAACGCTATGAGAAGCGTCATTCGTCTACCACTTTCAGGCTAATAGTATACATGTATGTTGAAAAGAATCCAGTTGCTTGGAAAGTGTGTTGTGTTGGGAACTGGTGTAAGAAAGTCAGGAAACATATGGTAAGGTGAACGGGCGGGCCGCCGTGATATGACTAACAAAAGTGTTGAAAACGGCATTAAACCAAAATCAATCAACACATTTGTATCCGTCTTTGAGCACAGACTTACCACGAATCTTCTTAAAATCATTAATAACCCCTTTTCGCATGCAAACTAGTTTTATACTTAAAATTTCTAGTACAAATTACCTGTCTTTACTTGATTTCGACCTTATTTGTTGAGTTAATATACCTCTCATTACACCTTAACGTAAGAAAACTCCATTAAACCTAATTTTATTAAACGCGACTCACTATCGCAATCAAGAGTTATATACCATATAGTCATTGTCAGAGTATGAACTATGCAATCGTCATTTATTGTTAATTTAGCATAATCTAGGCTATATCTGAATATATTTTTTGGCGACGGGGATTTGGGTGACAGGAAGACTATTCAAATTGTGTTTGGTTATTGTTTGGTTGAATACCAGTGCTACTGGTCCTTTTATCCTTATACCAGCGAGTCAGTCGTAATGCTAACCCATACTGTACTATGTAGGGTAGCCATTCGTACCATTTTAAAGTCTCGATTACCGCAATCTGATCTGATTTTGTTTTTAAACAATTTCATGGCATGTCGTTTCTCCTGTTGCGTGGTCAGGTTCCTCTACGTCTCAATGCTAATACAGCCAAATAGTAATGGGTATGACGATAATTGTGATTCTATATAAGGTACAAAGGCAGTATTGTGCTTCATGTATGACGACACATTATCGGTAATTCAATAAACGGCTGAATAGATTCATGCTGATTTGCTATGTTAAGCTTAGAAGTGCATGACCTGAGTGAGAGCCGTGGGCGGCTTGCAAAAAGATAATTTAATAACGCCACTCCGAATGTGTTTGTTTGTACTGGGCTTTACGCTATTTTCATTTGTTCCCAATCGTATCACGGTGTTAACTTGGTAAGTTACCAGTACTGCTGGTGAATTCATCCTTGCACCGGCGAGTCCTTCGTAAAGCTAGCCCTACACTATTGATCACCAAGGAGGGAAACACATTACGTCACGACTAACTGGCTAGCGTCCGGATGAATGGACCAGTGGTACTGGTAACTTACCAAGGAAAGGCCGTGATATAACTGAAATTTGTTAAAATTGGCGTAAACCAACAACACAATCAATCAATTACACAGGAAATCATTGCTATGTGTTCTGTCTCAGTAATAAAGCTGAAATCATGGATATGTGTTCTGTCTCAGTAATAAAGCTGAAATCATGGCTATGTGTTCTGTCTCAGTAATAAAGCTGAAGTCATGGCTATGTGTTCTGTCTCAGTAATAAAGCTGAACTCATGTTAAATATGGTGTTAAACCACAATATAACAGATGTGTCGTTAAAGAGCATAGTTATTGCTATATGTAATTTAGAAATAGATCATCCATTGTAGGGAGCGAGTTTATTTTGCAATGTGGCATCCGCTTAATCCTCTCACACATACAAGTCTTTCGCGAACGAATTTGAAAATAAGCAATGTATTCAAACATGCTGAAACATTATATAAAAAGGTGCAGAGTTGAAAACATTATGACAATAGGAGAAATTGCTCATTATAAGCAATTTATACTTATATCATTATGTCTACAAATTTCAACGTCTACAAATTTCTGTTTAAGATTCATCAAAACTCGTCAATACGTGGGATTTTTTTGCACGTTGAAAATGGCTAACAGCATTAACAGACACGATACGGAGAGTAAGAAAGTTTTTTTTAAAATGTTTACTTGTTTCTCTAATGATATACCAAACAATAAAAGATTTACCAGCATGATAAACGCCCAGCAAATCCAAACGGTGTGGAAAAACTTTTCCCTGTATATTGGAAATCGTAGCTTCTTAATAAACGACGTATGTGTCATTTTCTCGTCCTCTGGTCTTTGAAGCATTGGATCCGCATCTTGAACTTCGTCTCCATCATTGTTAGCATCGGCTACCATGTCTGTTGCAGGTATCTCAATGTGTTGCTCCGCTCATATATCTTTTTATTTTCTGTTCCATACAGCCATTTCACTCCTTGTATTTCAGTGATTTTAAGTTACTACATCAAATACACTGCTTGTCGTAATATATAGTATTTGTTTAGATAAACTTCATGTACATGTTCTTCACTCCTTTGTAATGTATTGCAATGCGATTATTTAAAAGAAGTTGTTTCACTCAGAAATGGTTGTTACAATTATAAAAGAATATCTTAACAGACTACATGTAATTCACTTCTTAATCCTTTGTTGCGTGATATTAATGGAAAGGCTAGTGGTTTTGTAGTTTTTTAACATTCTTTATTGTATTTTACTCCAATAAATATTCCTCCAATCCTTTATCAATACAATCAGACCAAAATACTTTGCTGTCCGTATATAAGCCGTATATTGAGAAATGATTCCTGAAACAGAAAATCCATTGGAGGTGAAACGTGTCTGTCCGGGGAAGCCTTGCCGTGGTTAGCCTGTGCGGCAAGCTTAGGCGGATCAGGATCGACACTTTAAGCAGAGTCCACAATGTTAGTTTTCTCGCGAGACGGCCCATATGTGATTGGACTACAACACTTAAAGGGTCGTCCCGAAACTAACCGTACTCCGTAGCACGTGTTCGGTTTCCATGCCCAATGAAATCGCACGTAACAACACACGCCCGTGCTATATAATCGGAGGACCTTGACAATCACAGCTTCTCCTTTATCGTCTATTTATATTGGTGTCTTACCTGCTTTTACATGGAACGATTTGGTAATCGACACGCATAGCTAAATCTGAGACGACCTTGCATTAGTCATTATATATATACAAGCAAGCGAAATTAAACTGTGGTTTTAACGAGATTGCTACGTTATGAATAAATAAGA
Organism: Clinocardium nuttallii; assembly: GCA_031471495.1. Lineage (NCBI taxonomy): Eukaryota > Metazoa > Mollusca > Bivalvia > Cardiida > Cardiidae > Clinocardium > Clinocardium nuttallii. The sequence goes on along the minus strand of JAUELF010185488.1, from coordinate 8,318 downwards.
ACACTTTAATTATGTATTTCCGTACGTTAAAAATCACGATGCAGTCTGACACTCTTTAAAGGAGATTTATTATATGTAAATGCCTATAGTACGCGTACGTATTTTCCGTTTAAATTAAACTGTCTCTGACACATGACGGACTGGTCAATAAACACAACACGTGTCTATGCAAACTGTCCTTAGTATGTATACATAAACTAAGCGGACTATAATACTATGCTTAACCAAATAATCATGTCAGAATGTGACCTTGTATGCGTTGATAGATAACCACCCCCTTCACTTCCCTAATTCTTTCAACGTGCAGACGCTTTCTTACGCCTCTGCAGCAGACAACCTTTGCCAGCATCGTTTTAAAGGAAAACTTGCTCATGATGATCAAATTTCTACTTTTGTCACAATCTTTTCGACTCAATTCAATAATTTACAAATTCTAATTTATGGAAATTGTACACGTTTTTGCCAATATGTTATCAACGTCGTCTTCTGTAGATTCGTCGTATGTTGGAAAGGGTTAACCTTTTCGTACATGCAGATGGATTTTGAAGCATTTGAACACATAGTGACAAAGTTCTCATGAGCAATGCCTTATTTTGTCAAACTGTGTTTAATTCTATTTAATAATCATATCTTCACACGTAGAGTGACTTTAAATATTTTTTTGCCAATATTATTTCAAAGCCGTTTGCTGCAAATTCGTTTATGTTGGAAATGCAATTAATGTTTTTGTTCACCAAAATACAGTAATACCATTCACTATTAGGCAGGATTTGCTCATTTTTAAAGACTATCCAAAACAGACTTAACCATTTGTATCATGCAACAAAAATGTAGTCGCCGATATTTGAACAATTCTATACAAAATGATCGAACATCTATAGAACGCTAATCATTGTTTTATAGTTGAAGTTGAAGACATTGAGACAAAATGAGAATTTACTCATTATGAGCCTTCCCCTCGCCTCTTGTCACAATACAGTCAAACCTGTGCTAAGAACCACATTAGAATATCAATCCCCTGTCTACAACAACCATACGTTTACTTTCTTAAATTGTCAATTACTCATTTTCTGCATAAATGACCGTGCAATTAAAGACCACCTGTGATCAAAGACCATACTATTATTGCCTTTCAAGTGTTGGTCTTTATACACAGGTACTGTACTTTCCAATGTCGTCGGATGAGATGCGTATACATGTGTTCGTGTATATATCTATGAAAGGGTAACATTGGAAATTTACATCACACTTCCGATATAGTTTAACTATGATCGGGGATTTAACCCTTTCCCTCATATATACGCTTTCTGACGCCTCTGCAGCAGCTCAAAACGAGCAATTTCTCCTTTTGCCACAATGTTTTCCACTTAAGTAATAGGTTATCCATTCAATTATAGAGATTTTCTATTTTTTGACAAAATATGTTCAAAGTCGTCTGCTGCAGAATTGTCGTCTGAGGGAAAGGTCTTGTTTAAGTTAAACATAACGGCAATGATTGACGCAACACTTCATGATAACACACTGTCGAACTGTGATAATAATGTGTATATATACATATTTAACAGATAGAGGTGTTGATGGCGCTGTGCAAATATATGGATGTTCAGTCAGACCTGAATTAAGATATGGACCGAAGAGAAGCTGAGGTCCATATCTTACTTCAGGTCTGACTGACCAGTCCATATATTTGAATGGCACCCGAAACATCATGTTCTATCTGTTATATTATACCGAATATTAGACTAGTAAGTTATATTTAAATTTCTCTCACTCACATTCTGTATGTCTGTCTCTCCCATCTCTCTTTTGTTAGGGGAACGCTCTAGATAAGAGGGATATTTTTGGAAAATGATGGAAAGGATTGAAAACTACTCATCTTATCTATAGCTCTATATTAAATATCAATCAGTCCGTCTCGGGTGCGGCAGGTCGTGGGTTCGGTACTGGGTCATACCAGACTTGACACATGGTCTTCCTTAACGCAATAATTACACATGTGTAAAGGGACCGACCTTCGTACAGTGCTGAAGGATCCAATGGATATTGGTAAACAGAAGTCTCTCGAAAACATTCTCTGACTAATTAGCGAACACTGCAGATCCAGATCAAAGCTGCCTGATCTCGACCTACACCGGTCGCAAATCCCGTATTCGGAAAGCTCCGCTAAAACTGTTATGACATTAATGAAACAAAAATCCTCTTTCGCATGACACACGTCATATAAAGAGATCTATACGTATATGTAAATAAGAAAACATAGGGCATTATTGACATTAGATTTAATTAGTTTTTTAATATCCTTTTCAATTGTTATTTAACAAGGAATCACGCTGTTTTTTTTATCACAAAAACGTACTCTTTAAACACAAAATAAGAACAGTATCAATAAATTAGCGGGGCCATGCGAAAAATAACCGATACGTATTTTCGATCAGAGTAGATCAAGATCATCCAGCGCATCCGAGTAATCTGATCTGAATCAGCACTGTTCTGCCAATTAGTCACAGGTGGTGTTAAAGAAGCTCTTGTTTATTTTGATCCGATAGCATGGACGCACAGACCGGTATTTGACCAAACTTGTAGTATTTACGAAAAGGTAGATTTTCATAGAGCTCCGCCCATAACAACTTAAATAATTAAGTCAGTGTATATCCAACCAAACATGTGATGACGTCCAAAACAAACGATATCTTATCAAATGTAAATGAGCCCTATATATACCACACAGAATTGTAATTGGGTGTTCAAGATCTTTTATCGCCTGCGTACGACCACACTACCATTTGGTTCGGAGGCCGCGGTTTCGATCACCAGCTGAGTCATACCAAATACCATACAAATGGTAGTAATGAATTTCTCTCATTGGAGTGTTGGGTTGTCATAACGACTGGTGTCAGAATAAATGGACCAGTAGTACTGATAGCTTACCCGGGAAACGCAGTGATTTCACTCAACAATAATTGAAAGCAGCGTAAACACCATTCAGAGGAACAGAACCATTTAATACGACATTTCGACCCAAGGCATTCTTCGGTATATTTCATTGATCACACACTATGTGGTGTCCATCTTGTAAACAGTGATCATGAAGTCTGACATGGTGGTAATCATGTCAAAACGTATGTTGAACGTATTAAGAAGAGTTGTTGAACGGATAGTATTTACATAAAATGCTGTTTCGACATGAGTATATAGCCATACATTATGAATTGATGCATTAGCCATACGGGTGGTGCTGTGCGAAAACCAACCTCTAGTAATTTGCAATAAATAGATATCCAGATCAGCCAGCGTATTCGCTCAGTCTAATATGACTCTACATTGTTTGTCAATAAGTCGTAGGAATATGCAGGATTTTCGTTCGATTTGATCCTTATAATGAATGATACAGATAGGCGATTGATGGTATTCTAAATCGCGCGCTTTCGTGCGATCTGATCCAATACATATTTAGTTTAATATATAATATTCAGTTTAAGAAGCTATATCAAGTTGATTCGGATAAGAAAACAGTAATGCATAAGAAGAAAGTGTTTCACTGTGAACAATGTTCCTGTTACGTGAAATTTGTTTACTACAGAAGCGTGAAATATTGCTTGTATCAGAGAGAGGTCTAATCATATGCGACTGTAACGTTATCAGTACTCCCAATTTCCTGACGAACGCATTGATACAGGTCATGGGACAGGTCTACAGTAACGAATGTTTTTTTTCCTTTCATTTGTTTTGTTTATCTCAGCATGCTATCAATTTTCCCGTGACCAAAGGGAGAATCAATATTTCAATACACACAAGTGTATAATATAAAGCCACTATTAGGTGATATAGCAGATGACAGCGGTTAGACAGTGACAAAGGAGATCGGTTGGAATATTATTTGAGACCAACTATTACATAAAGTATAGTGATAATATTTCGAAAAAAGGAAATAGAAATACAGGCTTAACTTGTATGGAACGTCTTTGTTCAATATTTACTTACACGTTTAAAACTAAGATCAGCAAAACAAATACTCAAACATTTTGAAGTGATTGTTGACCCAAAGAAAACATGTATGACATTAATCGTACTCTGTGTTGGAGTAAATTAATGTTCGTATTAATACTGCTATTGACAAATGGAATTCATGCGAAAAAAGCGCCAACAACAAAAACGGCGAAAACAAAGAAAGACTCGACTCTGACAACAACTACTCCACTTGCGACTCTCGCAGCTCCTTTATTTGCGCCGGTAAATGAGCCCGATATTCCAGATGTTGAGTTTAAGACAACCGCAACTGTTACCTCTGGGAAAATTGCCCCAGGAATTACGGCAACAAATTTTATGACAACTACAGCCCCTCCCGAAAGTAAAATTACTCATAAACCCTCTGCGAACAAAGCGAAAAAAACGAAAACAGCAAAAAAGGAGAAAAAGAAAGATTTGACTTTTACAACTATTCCAGTTGAGCAGTTAGATGTTCCCGATGAAGCAGATGGTGTGTTCAAGATTGAAACTGTCACTACTGGAGCAATTGCTCCAGGAAACACGGCAACACATTTTGAAACAACTACAGTCCCTCCTGAGGGTAAAGTTACACATAAACCCGCAGCGAACAAATCGAAAAAAGCTCTTGATAACATAGCCTCAATAGACTTAGAAACTACTTCAGACAAAGTCGCACCTGAAATATCAGTGGTAAATTTGAAAACAACTGTAAAGTTTAAAACTGATGAAATCACAGATAAAACTTTTCCGCCTACACATTTAGAGGTGCCCGATAAACCAGATGGTGAGTTCAAGACAACTGGATCTGTAACAGCAGGTGAAAGTGCTCCTGGAATCACGACAACACATTTTAAAAAACCTACAGCCCCTCCTGATGGTAAAATCAATCTTAAACTCTCTGCGAAAATATCGAAAAAGGAGAAAAAGAAAGACTCGACTCTCACAACTCCTCAATTTATGCTGTTAGATAAGCCCGATATTGCAGATGGTGAGTTAAAAACAACCACAACTTTTATTTCAGGGGAAATTACTCCAGAAATCACAGCATCACGTTTTGAAACAAGTACAGCCGCCCCTGACAGTAAAATTACACATACACCGGCTGAGAACAAATCGAAAAAGACTCTTGGTAAAATTGCAGAGAAAGACTTTAAAACTTCTACAGAAATAGTTACACTCGGAATATCAGCGGTAAATATGGAAACAACTATAGAGCCTAAAATTGATGAAATGACTATTGTAACTACTCTGCTTGCGCCGTTAGATGCGCTCGATAATCCAGATGGTGGTTCCAAGAAAACTGGGTATATAACTACAGCTGGAATTGCTAAAGGAATCACGCCATCACATTCAAAAATAGCCACAACCCCTCCTGAAAGTAAAATAAATCATAAACCCACTGCGAAAATAGCGAAAAAAACGAAAAAAGCAAAATCGGATAAAAAGAAAGACTCGACTCTCACAACAACTCCGCTAGCGCCGTTAGATGAGCCCGATATTCAAGATGTCGAGTTCATAACAACCGCACCTGTTACTACAGGGGGGAATATTGCAGGAATCACGGCAACACATTTTATGACGACCACAGTCCCTTCTGAAGGTAAAATAAATCATAAACCATCTGCGAAAAAAACGAAAAAAGCAAAAAAGGAGAAAAAGAAAGACTCGACTCTCACAACAACTCCACTATCGCCGTTAGATGAACCCGATATTCCGGATGTCGAGTTCAAAACAACCGCACCTGTTACTACAGGGGGAATTACTTCAGGAACCACGGCAACACAATTTATGACAACCACAGTCCCTTCTGAAGGTAAAATAAATCATAAACCATCTGCGAAAAAAACGAAAAAAGCAAAAAAGGAGAATAAGAAGGACTCGATTTCCACAAATCTTCCGATTGGACCGTCAGATGAGCCCGATATACCAGACGGTGAGTTTAAAACTACTGACTATGTCACTACAGGGGTAATTGCTCCAGGAATCACGCATACACATTTTAAAACAACTACAGACTCTCCTGAAGGTAAAATTACTTCTAAACCCACTGCCGAAAAATCGAAAAAAGCTCTTGGTAAAATAGCAGCAATAAACTTTAAAACTTCAACCGAAATTGTCGCTTCCGGTATATTAGAGGTCAATTTGGAAACAACTGTAGAACCTACAATTGATGAAATCACAGAGGAATTCCCACCACTCGCGCCGTCGGAGGAGCACGACATTCCAGATAGTAAGTTCAAAACAACTGCATCCGTCATTCAAAATTCTGGCACCACAAGGCTAGAACATGACATCACAGGAAGAAGTTATAACACTTTTAAAAGTGCCACTGAAGATATGGTTACATCCGAACCTCCTAAATACTCCGGCACAACACGGTTAGAAAATGCCATTGCAGGAAGCAGTTTTAAAACACCCAGAGATGCTACTGATGGGGAAAGTACACGGATTTCGCAAACTACTGCTTCATCCACAGAATTACCAGATGGAAAAGTTAAATCAACCCCGAAAACAGAAGAAATGATTACCATTGAAAGACCCATTATGACAAGAGCATATCCAGTAACTATTTCGCGAACAGAAAATTACGAAGAAAGGATTGCACGAACAGACAAATACGAAGAAATGATTGCACGAACAGAACATTACGAAGAGATGATTTTACGAACAGAAAATTACGAAGAAATGATTGCACGAACTGACAAATACGAAGAAATGATTGCGCGAACTGACAAATACGAAGAAATGATTACACGAACAGAAAATTACGAAGAAATGATTGCGCGAACAGACACATATGAAGAAATGATTGCACGAACTGACAAATACGAAGAAATGATTGCACGAACAGAAAATTATGAAGAAATGATTGCACGAACAGAACATTACGAAGAAATGATTGCACGAACGGCCAAATACGAAGAAATGATTGCAATAACAGAAAATTACGAAGAGATGATTGCACGAACAGCAAATTACGAAGAAATGATTGCGCGAACTGACAAATACGAAGAAATGATTGCGCGAACTGACAAATACGAAAAAATGATTGCGCGAACTGACAAATACGAAGAAATGATTGCACGAACAGAAAATTACGAAGAAATGATTACACGAACAGAAAATTACGAAGAAATGATTGCGCGAACAGACACATATGAAGAAATGATTGAGCGAACTGACAAATACGAAGAAATGATTGCACGAACAGAAAATTACGAAGAAATGATTGCGCGAACTGACAAATACGAAGAAATGATTGCGCGAACTGACAAATACGAAGAAATGATTGCACGAACAGAAAATTACGAAGAAATGATTGCGCGAACAGACACATATGAAGAAATGATTTCGCAAACAGAAAAATACTTAGAATCTATTGCAGGACCAGATTTTGTTACTTCACCATCCCCTGTTTTAAGTGATGCAGTTATTGCAGCAGAATTTCCAGAGAGTATATTGGAACCAAGTGTCAAGACGGAAGCAATGATCGCAAACCAAAGTCCCGTTATAGCAACGAATACTATACCTCCTGTATTGATTGAAACGGTTAATGCTCCCGACAATCCTATGGCAATGGCAATGAATGTCGAAAGTCCTGCAGTTTCAGATTTGTCGGACGATGCATCAGTAACTATTAGATCCAATACATCTGCATATGCAATTACAACAGCTGTCACAACTTCGATGGAGCCAGCTGTCGGTTTACGGCATAATCAGCTTTGTAGGCTCCTAGATTCTGTATTAATTGATTATGATAAACGTTTGCGACCAAGGAAAAACCAAGCGCGCTTTGTCACTATTTTCTCTGATTTTGTTCCCCAAAGTATCATCGAGTTTAACACTCTTCTCCAAAGTTTCACTGTAATGGGCTACTTCAAAATGGACTGGAGGGATGACTTTCTTAGGTGGAACTTCAATGACTATGGTGATACGAAGTACTTGCGCATACCAGCGAAGTCGATTTGGATTCCTAAACTCATTGTGGACAAGGTAGGGCATCTTCTTTCCAACGATTACTACATTTGAGTTATTAATGAGATAAAAGTTTTGTAATAAACATTAAGGAAGACAAGTTTAGACTTATATACTTGTCGTTCAACAATGCTATTTTTGTGAAATGATAAAAAACACCTTTTAATGGACACAATTAATATTAAAACTTGAATATACATGATATTTTAGTTGATGGCAAAACTTAGATTTTATAATAATTGCAGTGTTCTTGTTTGTTTGTTTGGAGTTTAACGCCGCTTCAACAGCTTTGGTCATATCACGGCGGTCAGTGCACCTACCTATGTTTTCCTGGCTTTCCCACACCAGTACTTACA
>JAUELF010185377.1:0-14453 GCA_031471495.1 Clinocardium nuttallii | reverse complement strand
AAAGTGGAAAACATTGTGGCAAAAGGAGAAATTGCACGTTTTGTGCAATTTCTTCTTTGTCACTATGTTTTCAAAAATCCGTTTGCTTTAGAGCCGTCAGAAAGCGTCTATATGAGGGAAAGTGTTAAAGACCACCTTTCCATAGCAATTCTTTAGCAACCACACTATTAGTTTCCAATTTACTTATTTTCTGCCTAAATGACCCTGCAACTAAAGACCCAATTGTTGCCAACCCATAGTTGGTCTTAACTTTATACTGTTTACAGCAAATCTGCTGCACGCAAATCTAAAATTTACAAGTGATGCAAATGGAGAAAATTTGTTTCAAAAGTTGTATGCTGATGATGCTATTGTGCAGATTCAGATCCACTTTGATGTATACTACAGTGGTCATAAATACCTTGTTACTATTATTACAGAAAGACTCATATGTTCGTTATTAATTAACCAACTCGGTAGGTTGGTGGTTTGAGATTCTGCCTCAAGAGTCCAAGACCTGGGTTCTCGTCCACTGTCAGCTCATACCAAGACTGTTAAGCCTTTCTCTTTTGCAGATGCATTTTGACACATTGGTTATATTGAGCACTTTCTCTTTTTGCCACATTGGTAATATTGAGCACTTTCTCTTTTTGCCACAATGTTTTCAACTGTATTTAATTTCTTTACTCTTATATTTTGAGATTTTCCATATTTATGTCTAGATGTTTTCATTGTTGTCTGCTGCAGATATGTTCATAAAAAAATCCAAATTATTGTTTTCTTGGTAGGATAAGGTTTAGGGTCATAAAGTTGCTACATTTGAAGCAGACTTTTGAAAAAATTGTAGCAAAAGGAGAAATGGCTCAATATTAGCAATTAATCCTTTTGCCTCAACGTTTCCAACTCCACTTAATAATTAGTAAATATACGCTGTTAAGTTTACATTTTTAGTGCTCAAGGTAAACAACTATCTTCTCTGTGTTCAGGTTGGGCAGCCACAGCTAAGTTTAATCCTTCCATCAGAGATCAGTTGAAAGCCTTCAAGGACAGACCAGATACATTCAGTTTTGGTGTTTGTAATGGATGTCAGTTAATGAGCCTCCTAGGATGGGTATGCCCAGATGAAGGTAAAATTTCAACCATCAACCCATTTGTTTTTTTAATAAACAAAATATGAGCCATTGTTTTCTGCAACCCTGTTGCAATCTGAAGTAAATCTGTGATTTGGTCAACGTTTCTCCTAAGCTGTTAAAGTTACTACTTTGAATCGGTAACGCATTTTTTTTGCCTGAATTATTGATCTTTTGTCAACTTATATTTTGTGTAAGCTCAACTGAGAACGACGTGAAGGCTGAGCTACATGTATTGGGTTCACTCGCTGTCCAGCCAAGTCATCCTCTGTCTGTGTGTCTGTTCACATATTCCTTCAAATAACTCCTTAATCAAAGGATCAATTACAAAATAATTTTGAAAGGAATGCTCCTTAGGTGGTCCTCTGAAAATTGATCAAAGACTTTACATTTAGAACTTTGGTTGCTGCAGCAACTGAAAGAGAGGAAAATGCCAAAATGTTAAAAGTCTTCTTGTCCAAAAGTACTGGGCTGATTTAGAAATAGTTTGGCACAAATATCCCTCGGGAGACCCTCCACCAAGATTGTTGAAAAACATGGTTGCCAGTGGGAGGAGCTTGTTTTCCTTTTATGTGACTAGTGAAAACTATCTTTTTGTCCAAAAGTACTTGCCTGATTCAAAATAATATGGCACAAAGTTTTCATTTGGGACACGGAATCTGCGGTGATCGAGTGGTTAGCGTCGGGGATTTCGAAACCGGGTGTCCCGGGTCCGATCCCCAGTCGCGGCACTACGGCCATGGTAGAGTGCCCTTGGGCAAGGCACATTTTCTAGCCTAGTACTGTTTTGTTTACCCAGGATCATGAATAATTAAATTTAAATGTGCGCTAAATGACCTTAGCTGTCGATGCGCCATAAAACAATATACATTCATTCATTGTTGGCTTGAGCATGTTGAAACCTTGTCAGAATGTTTTCTTAGTGAAATCTATGCCCAGTTCGAAACTGGGTCTTATCCATTCAAAAGCTAGGTCACTAGGTCAAATTTAAGGAAAATATTGTTAAGACTCTGAAAGCCACATTTTTGGCTTGAGCATGTTGAAACATTGTCAGAATGTTTGAATTTGCAATATCTAGTCCATGTTCAAAACTGGGTCATGTCCGGTCAAAAACTAGGTCACTACGTCAAATTTAAGGAAAATTTTATTAACACTCTGGAAGCCACAGATTTGGCTTGAACATGTTGAAACATTGTCAGAATGTTTGATTTTGTGATATCTAGGCCATGTTCAAAACTGGGTCATGTCAGGTCAAAAACTAGGTCACTAGGTCTAATTTAAGGAAAATCTTATTTACACTATGTAAGCCACATTTTTAGCTTGAGCGTGTTGAGACTTTGTTAGAATGTTTGTCTTAGTGATATCTAGGCCATGTTTAAAACTGGGTCATGTCCGGTAAAAAACTAGGTCACTAGGTCAAATCATGGCCCTCTTGTTTAATAAACATGATTAATATTGAAAACAATACAGAATTAAAAGGACAACAAAAAGTTGAACAAAGCGGTCCGTGAGATGCTCTTGTTCGTTAATGAGTGCTTCCCAAAGCTTTGTACTTTGTCCGGAGTGACTGCCTGTCTATCCATCTTTGTGTTCATTCAGCTGTCCGTCTGTCCATTACGGTTTGCATAAATAGGTCAAAACAGTGTTTCTGTTTGGTGGATCCAAAGTTGTCACACTTATACATTGGGATGAGGAGACCGATACTTTGTTTCAAACATAAAATCTGATTTTTTTTATATATATTTCTTCGGTCATTGCCCAAAAGATATTCAATGTATCAATTTAAGACTCGGTGTATAACTCTTTCATTTATCAGCATAATTCCAATATACATTGTGGATCTTTAATATTTTCTGATCTTGAAATATTTTGATTAAGATTTGCAGCCCGTTTTTTGTCAATCTTTTGTCTTTCGTGATTTATTTTGTTTATATAAATACTTTGATAAACTAGGTTTAGGTTATTGGCAGGCAATATGTGTTGTTTCAAACGTTATTGATACGGTTTGTTTAAAGGTCGATGATTCATCGTTTCAACAATGTGTGTCCATATTAATTAACCATGCCACATACATTCTAATTACATATGCCCCTATACCATCAGCGCTTTAAGCGCTTTGATTGTATTTATTGTAGAACACTGCCTGGATAAAATCGCCAATGCTGAAAACTGTCATTTTGACAATCAGTGGACAATCCCTGTCTTGTTTAAGAATGTTTATCTTGCCGTGGGAAATAATCACCGTCCTTGTGTGTGTCTATTAACACTATCCAGGTGTGGTCGCTAATGCTAAAAAAACACGTCCTTTTGACAAGCTCTCTGTTTCTTGGTTCAGAATGTTTATCTTGATTTGGGAGTCAAACACCATCCATTTATTGTGTTATTTGAAGAACGCTTTCCAGGTATGGTCACCAATGCTAAAAACTCATTTTAACAATCAGAAACAGACAATATCTGTTTCGTGGTTAAGACAGTTTAGCTTTCCGTGGGACTCTAACACCATCCATGTTTCGTGTTTATAGAAGAACACTGTCTAGGTGTGGTCGCCATTGCTGAGAAATGTATTTTTGACAAGTAATTATTTCCACACTTTCGCTGATCAAACACACTTGTGACGCCAGTGGATTATTTACATTTAGTCGTTCTTTAAAAGAATGATGTAACTGACACTATCATTATTGGCAAACTGTTCCTCGAGTTAATGGTGCGATCTGAGTAATAATGCTTTCTTATCATTATTTCTTCCTCGAGAGAAGGTTTAAACAAATAACTTTGTGACTTCTTTATATAAGTAACAGTAGATTTGTCTTGAAAGAGCTTGTAACTAAAGACCCGATCACCTGTAAGTCTGCGTTCTTTATTAAACGATATACGTACGTATTAAATCTAGACAACCCACTCATCTTAAGATAATGACTTAAACTTTATCACGTAAACCTAATTTTAATTGTTTCCGCTTATTCAATCTCTTTGGAACTTCTGGATTACTGCTCTCAAAATGTATAATACTGTATTCATGCTCGGTCATCTTTAAACACCACGTGTTAGACCAGGTTGAAGAAATGTCAAGATCTGACTGAATATCATAACATTTAACGGATACATTTAAAAGTTTTGAGTCGAAATGGTCCGTTGGTGACCTTCTACAAGATTACTTCAAGGCATGTTGGTTGGTAAAATAAAATAAGTGATTATGGTGGGCATGACTGTTCACACAGCATAAGTCAGTCGAGCGATCCAGGGCCATCGTTACCCTCTTGTTAAGTGTACTTTCTTATGGAAAGCTTCATGCGGCTAACGAAGAACATTTTTCGATCTCGGTAGCTGGCGAATTTTAACAATATTATATTTTGTATAACAAGATAGCCATCATGGGATCGATCGGTCGCATTTATTTAAATAACTCTCATCTGCAAAGCGATTTGCAACACTAGATTGCTAGTTTATTCGTCCTGTTGCTCACTTACCCTTGACGTGTGGACAATATTTCGACGCGAGTACTTCTCCAGGTTGTCATTGATGGTTTTACATTACTCTCAATTGTCGTTTTCAATCTTGACAGAAACAAACCCTTACCGGTTTATGTAATCATAAGTATTATTTAGTGGTTTCAGTATTCGAATCTTTGTTCCGTCTGCAACACCAACAATATTTGGAAATTCTGAGATAAACAAAAAGTAAATGCGCAATGAATTTCTGCACAACAAATGCATACGGTAAAAGTATAAATGAGACAAAGTAACAGATTTACTTCAAATACAATTGATATTGCTTAAATATGTATTATTTATTATAATATCAAACCAGTTTTGGTTTTCAAGCATACCAATTATGATATATTAATATATGGTCATTTAACATTTATGATTATTTTTGCACAGAGAAGTTTCATAATGGGAAACAACTCTTGTAGGTTTTATATTTATTGAGATATTTACATAGAGTTACACATCTTAACCCCTTAGAATATGTGTACACTTTAAGTAAACAAATAACAAAGTTCTCCAACTAGAGGCTCTGAATGAAATAAGGTCGACATTATTTTCGTTACCTTAATGCTAATGTTTACACAGTCTAGAGTTTGTAACAATTGTGTCTATTTTAAGACGTCACTAACGGCAATTATGAAACATCTAGCCTTACTAGAGCCGGTTTATTTCCGATTCAACGATCATTATAATTTTCAGACAGAAAAAAGAATACGTTCAATGCAATAAAAAAGAAAATACCTGCGAGAGAAAAAAATATTGCTTTCGCCTTAGTGTTTCTTGGTAGCACCACCAATATGTGAACTATACGAGAGCTGTTAAAAGCCATATGACCCTCCATATTGTTCGGCAAATTGTACATATTGAAACATCCAGGCAGTCAGCGCATATTTGTTACCTGCCATGTACCGCAATGTATAAAGCAACATTTTCAAAGTTTATTATTGTATCCATTCCGAACATTCTACAGTGTCACCAAACACCATTTCGCCTCCACTTATCTCACCAGCGTATGTTCCAACAACACCATTCGACAGTTCATTCAAATCGGCATTTACACCAACTAGCAGTTCCGGACATTCAACTGGCTTGAATCCATTCAGTCCTGTCAGATATTCGCTCACGGGATTACCTCCAATGGGACTTTTGAAAATGCAGTGTCAGCCGTTTCTTCCTTCATTGTCTAGCAATGTTCGATCCTTCGGAGGTCTGCCAGCGACTAGTTTCTCCCAGACCGGAATACCAGCTTCAAAGCCAATCATGTACTCTTCTTATCCATTTTCGCATTTGAGACAACAAAGTCGGTCTGAACAGATTGAGAGCCAGTGAATTTAATTTGAAATAAATACGACGATAAGATTTTAAACCTAGTTATATATCGTACATACTCCTGCTACAGACGAACATCGACCCATTAACAGCACGCGACTTTTGAAAACATTGCGGAAAATGTATCATAAGTGTGTGTACCTTAAGAAAACCAACATAATGGCATCTGCGTAACTTTTCGACCCAGATCAGCCTGCGCAGTAATGATTCATGAAACAGAAAATCCACAGGAGGCGAAAAGTGTCTATCTGGGGTAAGCCTGCGTGGCATGCTTATACTGATACGGATCGATACTTTACGCAGAGTCCACAATGTTGGTTTTCTCGCAAGACGGCTCAAATCTAGTTATACATCCTCATGCTACAGACGGTCATCGACATATTAACAGCACGATATATTTGAAAACATTGCGGAAAATGTATCATAAATGTTTGTACATTATTATTTTTTTATCTTAAAGTTCCAATGTTCAGGCAAAATAAATGAATCAGACGACTCTTAAACTATCATATAAGCCGTCCCTCGAGAAAACCAACATAATGGCATCTGCGTAATGCATCGATCCATACCAGACTGCGTAGTCCGCACAGACTGATCCAGGCCGACACATTTCGTTCCAGGGGGATTTAGGTATAGAGTAATGATTCCTGAAACAGAAAATCCACAGGAGGTGAAAAGTGTCTATCCGGGTTAGCCTGCACGGCATGTTTAGACTGATCTGGGTCGATACTTAACGCAGAGTCTACAGTGTTTGTTTTCTCGCGGAACAGTTCATATCAGACGCAAAAACATGTACAATTTGGCTACATGAAAATATTATTTATTGATAAAAGACGAAAACATTGTGGCACCATGAGAAATTGCCCTTTTGCTACAATGTTTTCAATAGTCGTTAGCTGCATGTGCCTTATATTGCGTCTGTAAGTGGTAAATAGTTAAGTATTCACTTTTATATATTTATCTAATTAAATAATATCAAATAAGTCATACCTGAGATAACGCTTGCTTATAATAATAATATGAATACCTATACTGAACAGAGATGAAATTAAAAATGAAAGGCAGACATTGTTGACATGCAATGTCTATGATTTTATTTGAATTTTCATATTCATTTATCAATTATTATTTTTTAAAACGAAGATGAAATATAATTTGAAAGTATGTCTATGTGAACTCTTATTTAAATAAAAGATAATACAGGCAATTAAAGTTGTATATTAGAATTGAATGTAAAAATGTTAAACGGCCAGATTCATTTACAACTTACGTTTGGGAATATTTCAATGTAACCCGTTCTCTTCTGCAGCAAAACTATAAACAAAATTGTATTGAACCATTTCCCATGATGTCGCCTCTGCAACAGACATTTTTTGAAAATATTGTGGCAACATGAGAAA
This sequence comes from Clinocardium nuttallii, assembly GCA_031471495.1. Lineage (NCBI taxonomy): Eukaryota > Metazoa > Mollusca > Bivalvia > Cardiida > Cardiidae > Clinocardium > Clinocardium nuttallii. The sequence continues at coordinate 7,127 of JAUELF010185377.1, read as the reverse complement.
TTTCTCATGATGATCAAATTGTACCGCGTTGATTAGCATGCTGATATTGGTCTTCATGGTTTGTAATTGTTATTAAAACAAATGCAAAGCACTTTACGCAAATATCGTTTAAAGAGGCGTCAGCAGGTAAAGGAGTAGGAAGGAAAGAAACTCTATAATTTTTGTTTTTACCTTTTATTGTCAAGCACTAAAAAGGTCGACAGCTCTTGTTATTTAACCCTGTCCCACATCAAACAATTTTGCATCAGACGACTTTGAACACGTTTAAGCAATTATATGAAAAATCTACATATATGAAAGTATGATAGTTGAATAAAGTTAAAAACATTGTGTTCAAAGAATAAATAGCTCATTATGAATGATTTCTCCTTTTGCCACAATGTTTGCAAAGATCGTTTACTACAGATGCGTCTGTATGTGGAAGGGGTAATGTAATGATAGTAACAACAAGAGGTAGTAACACACAGTGATACTTTCACAACAAATGTACCTTAACTTGTTGTATAAGTATGCAATTAATGTCATCTTCTGTATGTACTAGAGGAGAAATCAGTAGGAAACCAATGTCTATTGCACTAATGTTAATTGTATGATAGCCAGTATTGACTTTTAAAGGAACTGTGTCGGTGTCATTTTTCACCATACAAAATCCATTTGTTACGGATTTCGTTGAAGAGTGTGAAATGGTTACTGGGGTAATTCCTGCAAAACAAAACCCCCACATCTGACTATAACTGTTATTAAAAGATGTATTTTTTTTTACAAACTTCATGTGTTGATCTCCCGAGCCCCAGGAATAAATTAAATGCTATAAAACAAATTATTGCTAAATGATGACAGGGTCCAGATTATGCCGGCGTGAGAAGGTGTTTCTTGCATATGCATTTGATACATGTTAATTACACTCTTCCATACCAAACCCTTGCCCCCATTAAAGACATTTTCTGACGCCTCTGCAGCAGGCAACTTTTGAAAACATTGTGACAAAAGAAGAAATTGCTAAAAACGAGCAATTTCTCCCCTTGCCACAATGTTTTCAACTTAATTCAGTAACTATGCTTTCATTTATAGATATTTGTCATGTTTTTGACCAAATGTTTTTGAATTCGTCTGATGCACATTTGTTGTATGCGGGAAAGGGTTACATGAGAGGAGGCTCCTCAGAGTGTCCCGTGTATTACAAACCTTTATGTACATTCTAATTAAGGTTTTTTTGCACCAAATCGTCACCCAATTGTCACCCAATTGTCTCGGCTCAAAGTATGCGTCAGCTCTATGACCTGCTTGATGTATGAGTTCACCTGAGCACGAAGTGCGGCGTAAGCTTTGGTGATCACTTACCGTCCGTCGTCGTCATCGTCGTCTGTCTGTTCGCAGCTGGCTGAATATTCAGATGTAGTAGTAGTAGATTGGCGCGTATACTTGTTGTTTAAAAACCCAATTGATGGGTATGTCATATTGCAGTATGGCGAATACGTAAAGATATTCGTTTCGTGGCAGTAAATAAAAGAACCAATACCTAATTACAAACTACCTGCTAACTACATTTACCATATGTGTTTACCTAGATATTCTGTGTCATACACGTGGATTGTAATGGAAAATAAAAGCTTATATGATTTGTTTAATTGAATAGTTTTGGGTCGTACTTCAACAGTTATTCAGTTATAGCACTAGGTTTCATGGGTAAAATATAATACCATCGGTTTTATCTTTTCCGACACTGATAAATTAGTCTCTATATACCATCACCAAAACCCTGTGCGCCCAGATAGGAATCAATTAGAACTACTTTACAAAATGGTATATAGGAGAAGAACTAGTTATTCTTCACAAGCGAAATATTACATGTGGCAGTGAATATGCACGTACTTAACCGAACATCACTTAGCGAATGTGTACCAATACGTGTTCTCCTGATGACGTCACCAAATGATGTGTATGTCCGAACCATAACCGTCTTTCCGACGCTTGACAAAAGCCAATGCGACGAGCATATCCGCCGTGGGGTAGTGGTTACCGTCGGGGGTTTGAACCGATCGTACTGGGTTCGATCCACGGCGGAGTGTCCTTGTACAAACAGGAATATTAGACCTTTCATCAAAAGTTCAGTTATATCACGGCATTAGTTGATTGATCAATGATTTCTTTATGCCGAACCTCCAGAAACATGAACAATCACCTTTACGTAATTATAAGATGCTGTCATATTAAGGGTTTGTTCTATTCATTGTTCATTATTATTTCAGTTATATCACGGCGTTAGTTCACTAATTCATGATCCCTGAATATTCATGGCTTTGTCCCGCTAAAGATTCCAGAATCTAGCAAATTTGAATGTAAAGTTGTGAAAGCTGTGTTGGAAATGAAGAAATTACTTTTTTTTTAAGTCGTATCTTCGAAAGTGAACGAATGCTATGACGCTTCCTTAAGTAATTCTCGAGGATATGACCTTAAGTTCTTCTAGAGGATATGACCTTAAGTTCTTCTAGAGGATATGACCTTAAGTTCTTCTAGAAGGACTTGACATCAAATAGGAGGTCGTTGATCAGACCACACTGCGATACCAGTTGATCTGGGGTTTGTTTGAAAAGTCCCTAAAGTCAGTTTCCTAGTTGCATGGCTAGTTTTCATTATTACTCTATGCTTTTTTGAGAAGCATTAAGAACGAAAAATAACTGAGAAAATGGAGACTATATTGAACTGGAATAAATAAAGATGAAAACGTTTTTGTTAAAATCAATAATTAGCAAATTCTTCTTCTCCCAAACTATGTTTCAAAATGTGAAAGCTTCAAACGTATCAAACTCAGAATCATTGAAGGTTATGGTTTGCTATCGCCTTCTCCCAGTGACCAATATATTAAATATATCGCCTTCTCCCAGTGACCAATATATTAAATATATCGCCTTCTCCCAGTGACCAGCCGATCCATCCTTCTATCTATTCTACAATGTTATACTCTCACTTCGAATGAAAACAAAAACAAAACGCATAAATTATTTCTATTTTTTTATTATTGTTATTTCTCAAATATCCGACCCGTATTCAGAAGCTTTTTAACATTTTCCCACATACAGCATATATGCAGCAGACGACTTTGAACATATTTTGTTAAACATTGGAACATCTCTTTAATTGAATAGATGACCTATGACTAAAAGTGGAAAACATTGTGACAAAAGAAGAAATTGCTCGTTTTGAGCAATTTCTCCTTTTGTCACTATGTTTTCAAAAAGCCGTCTGCTGCAAAGGCGTCAGAAAGCGTCTATATGAGGGAGAGGGTTAGACCTATTTATTTTAAATTTATTGTGAAACAAGCTTTCAGCTTTATATTAATCACGTTCGACGTCAGGCTGCTTCCCTGGGAGATTTAAAACCAGCTGAAGTCGCGTCATTTGTAAGGAAAATCCAAAATTCAAATAAAACCGTTCGTCGTGGGATTCGATCACAACAGTTGAAGCAGTTGACGTTTAAAACCATTGCGACAAAAAAAAGCAATTTTATCTTTTGCCGCAATGTGAAAGATCCTAATTTCCTAATGGAGTTGTCTACATGTAGATATGTTCAAAGTCGTCTTCCACAGATTAAGTATATATATGTGTTTGAACTGGTTAATAGCACACTAAAATTGTATCCGTTATTAATCATCACAATAACCCGGGGGCACGTAGTCCTGCATCTACAAGTCTTTCACTGTCGAATTTCGCAAAGTCGACTCTTCTATGTTGAAATTTGGACCATTCCATTGTTCGTCCAACAGGAAATAAGGTAAAATTTAATGCCAAAGTAGCTTGAATCTGCATTGTTTGCAAAAGCCCTTTATTGCCTTTGGCAGCTAACTGGTTAACTTTTCATTTAAGGAATGGAGACATTTTTTTTCGTTTTCATGGAGGTACGAAAAAACCCACCTGATCACACACTATGAAACCGCGGAACAAAATATCTCAGCCAATCACAGACAAGCAATAGTGGTGAATACAAACAACACATAACTATTTTGGAATGATTCATTTACAACCATGAAAACACGTGCAGCCATCATTCAGTCCACTGCACTCAACATAGTTAGAGTTTTGCTTTATTTAATTTTTTCGCCGTTTTATTACATTATCTCTGTTATATCACGGCAACAGTTCACTTTATTTGAACTTATTTATTTTACGTCGATTGTGAAACAAGCTTTCATTTTATTTTAATCAAGTTGGATGTATGCTTCCTGGAGTCTTAACCAGAACTCGCGCCGTTAGTGTGGAAAAAACATAGGCACTCTATGGTATGTACGACTACGGCACTCCGTGATCTCCGAATACCCTATGTGATCTTCGACAATCCTCCGTGATCTCCGAATATCCTCTGTGAAATCCGCCTATCCTTCCGTGATCTCCGACTTCCCTCCGTGATCTTAGACTTCAACTTTCAAACAAAATACTCCTTTTACATAAGTTAATACTGCATTATAAATACGAAATTTTTAACTTACACATTAACGTTTTCAGATATACTACTGATTTTCTATTGATAAAAAAAAAGTATTTTATTTGAAAGTTTAAATAGTCGTAGATCACGGAGATTAGTCGTTCAAAGACCTTCCACCTATGTTTGTAACGAACCGACGAGAGTACGCACAGGAGGAGATGAACTTTTTAATCTTTAAACTTTCGTTCTCATCCTTTTCCGTTTGAATTAAGTATGCTTATGTATAAACAATATCACTTTTATTGAATAAAATATGTTTAAGTTAAAAAAAATAAAAACAATATATATAAATAATATAATTAACACATTTAACGACATTACCACTACACCACTTTCGGCATTCAAATCACAAGGAACACGAAGAAACGAGCAACCGTTGATACGGACGCTAAAACCCTTTCCCTCATACGACACTTCTGCAGCAGATGACCTTGAACATATTTTGTCAAAAAAAAAATCTCTATATTTACATGGATAACTTATGATTAAAAGTGGAAAACATTGTGGCAAAAGAAGAAATTGCTCGTTTTGAGCAATTTCTTCTTTTGTCACTATGTTTTTAAAAAGCTGTCTGCTACAGAGGCGTCGGAAAGCGTCTTTATGAGGGAAAGGCTTAAAATGCAGTCATCATCCATAACACTTACAAACTTCCACCTGTTTGGCTGAAGAAGAGACGAAACAAGACGATCTCATTCTCTACAATTTTCTTACCTTGCACTTCGTTTAGACTTTCTGCTGAGAGAGCTTCGATCAGATATTGTGGAGAACCCATCGATATCTTGTAACTTCTTTTTGAAGGTGGACCTGCAGGGAATAAAAATGATACGTTGAACCCTTTCCCAAATACAGCAAATCTGCAGCAGTCGACTTTGAAAAACAGTGACAAAAACCTGAAAAAACTCCATTAATTGTTGAATAAAATTGATAACATTGTGGCCAAAGGAGAAATTGCTTATCATGAGCAATTTTACCTTTGGCCACAATGATTTCAAAAGTCGTCTGCTGCCATTGCGTCAAAATGCGTCTTGGAGGTTGGAAAGGGTAAATAGATTATCAACAAACAATAAATCTGCAGCAGTTGACTTTAAGACAAGTACAAGTAAAGAAAATCTTCTCTTTAAAATGAAAGTGTAAAAGATACAGAGTTGAAAACATGGTGGGGAAGAGATGAAATGCTCATATCAAATTTCTGCTTTTGCAACAATGGATCAAACTACCTAGGCATATGAGAAAGGGTTAATAGATATAACTGTAGTTACCATTCTGAGACTATTCTTGAGTTGAGGTTTTGACTCCATCTCTGAGCCTTCATTTAGCCACACAATTTTTAGTAGTCACTTGGTGTGACCTTCACAAAGACAGACTGAAGGTCAAATGTACAATAACCCACTCCCACTTCAGAAGCATTTTGATGAATCTGCAGCAGACGGCTTTTAAAATCATTGTGGGAAAATAGAAATTGTGCATGATTTTCATAGCAGAGGTTTCTATAAATGTATCAGTAAATCGTGAATTGTTTAACTAGCTGTGTCTGACAGCTTTGACTGATATAACTGATTCCTGGAAGCCTGTGCCACCAGTATTGAACATTAAGGTTAAAGTTTTGTGACGACGCAGACGAATACGACACCAACGGTATCATGATACCCAATTTCATTTTCTTCAAAAAAACAGACGAGCTAATAAGAAGAATCTCTATCAAATAAAGTATAATTATTGGATAGGCTTTAGCAATTCCTCCTTTTAAAACAATGTTTTCAAAGGTCATCTGTATGCAGTGAGAAAATGTTAAGCTTACCCAGATCTTGGAGTGTCCTGGCTGTCTTTTCTTCCTGAAAGAGAAAGAAAATATATATATTAAAAGTCAGTATTTTCTGTTATTTTTAAATAAATCAAAATATCTATAATAACCCTGTAGATGTATTGAAAAAAGATAAAAATCTGAAGGCATTACATATTAATGTCCTAACTTCAATATTACAATTGTAACAAAATAAAAACAAAAGTTATGTTCTTTCCATGAACGATAAATCCATTAATATTACATGACAACTTTCACTTCTAGAAACTGTCATTGAAATTTTCGTCAGAATTTTCTATCTACAGAATTGATTCCAATTGTTTAGATAGGCATATATTTGGAAACTATTGATTTAAAAAAAATATTTCAGTTTTTTTCTTTATACCTTTGCCACTTTCAGACACATCTGCAGCAGACGACTTTTGAAAATATTGTTCTAGAAGAAGGAATTGCTAGTATTAATGGTAATTTCTCCAGTTGCCAATGTTTTCAACTCTTTTTCAGTTATTAAATCTTTCATTAATAGAGCTTTTCCATATTTCAGCCCAAATGTTTTCAAAGTTCCTTTAATGCAGATGTATTGAATGTGGGAAAGTGTTTACTTAAAACATTACTGAACAAAGATATAACTTATTAATAAACAAAATTAATGTTATAATTGAAAATGTTAATGTTAACTGAATTTTTTTAATCCTTACATTTGATGATACAGTATCTCAGGGTGAGATATCTACAATAAAGCCTCAATAACATGAAATTAATCCTTTCCCATATATAGAGGATCTTACATGAGTGCTTATTTGTTATTGTTTTTATGAAACGAGTCGACTGAAATAATATGACGCGA
>JAUELF010185268.1:0-14454 GCA_031471495.1 Clinocardium nuttallii | reverse complement strand
GACAAATGACGCATGTCGCATTGACTTTTGTCAAATGTCAGAAAGAATGTTGGCCGAGCCGGGATTCGAACTCACGATTTAATATGTCAAAAACATCAAATAGTGTAAAGACTTATAAAGGCATCGTCTGTGTTAAAAATGTCCACATTCATTTAAATAATGACATTTTAGACAATTTTGTATTTCATTGGTCTCTTTAAAATCAACATCAGATCGTCACTGTTATGACAAAAATCAAAATCTTACTTCATTGATCTGATAAAAATCAACATCCGTACTTCAATGTCGGCGTTAAAATCAACGCATGTAATTCAATTGTATGTACATATAGCTCGTTAAATCGATATAGTTTTTCCAATGGTCTTATAGAAATCCACACCCGAACTTCAATTATCTCATTCCACTCACACTATGAACGTCAATGTCCTCATTACAACCAATATCAGTCATTCAATGATCACATTGAAATATAAACATCAATGGTCTCTATAATCAGCATTTATTCCGAATTTATCGCATTTAAATCACAATTTATACCTCAATTTCCTCGTTAAAATCAACATATATTCTTCAATATGTTCACGAGGATAAGAATCTGTACTTCATGGTCTCATTAAAATCAAATTTCAGTACTTCACTGGTCACACTAAAACCAACATCTGAACTTCAATATCTTCATTCAAATCGTTATATGAACGTTAATGGTCTAGCTAAAATCAGTATCTATTTTTGGATGATCGAATTAAATTCAACATCTTAACATTAATGTCCTGATTATAAACAACATCATTAGTTTTAATATCTGAACGTCAATGTTATCTTTAAAGTTATAATCATTTGTTCTTCAATGATCTCACCCAAATCAACATTTGAACCTCAATGGTCTCATTAACAAAATTAAATATATATTTCAATGGTCTCATTGAAAGCTGCATATGAACTTTTATGAACTTATTTAAATCAACATATGTACTCCATTGCCCTGGTTAAAACTCAACTTTATTATACTTACTGTTTCAACATCAAAGTCCACATCTCCCTCTAGAATGGTGTCAGCATCCTCAAATCTTCGTTTTAAGATAGCTTTGATCAACCTCTTTGTGTTTTCCTGTACCCATAAAATTTCATTATTTGCCGATTGCGTAAAATATCTGATAATGTAACACTTCGAACAATACTCCTACGCGATGGGTCTTGCTTGAATGACTAGCAGTGAGCATCCAAATAAGCATAAGTGAACATTGTTCAACGCAATACTCCTACAACAATATAAATGCCTCTTTTAAGAGAAATACCGTGATTCAACAGGACTACTATTGAAAACGGCGCACAACATCAATCATACATACAAACTGTACAAAAAATATATGTACATACGGCATACATCTTGGTTTTAATATTTCACTTCAATCCAGGTAATACTCATTGACTAAGGTACCTTCAACATGACAAAATGATTCATTAATCCGAGTGTGTAACATATAAGTACAATCATAGGCTTGCTTTTGTAAACAATGCAGATGCAGGTGAAACAGCTTGTGAAACAGGTGTTAACGTACGGACTATCCTGTAATCTGAATTGTTTTCCAATTAGACATTAACTTTTGCCTAATTTCCTGTTTCATGAAAACTGGAGAGGTCCAATTTTCAACATGAAACCGTCGACTTTGAGAACTTCGGCAGTGATAGGGTTAATCTGTATCAGGTGCAGAAATGTCTATCTGGAAGAATATGCCATTTTTCGATATGGCAGGTACGTAGATAAGAGGAGTTGGCCACTCCACCTGAACACCTGTTATCTTAAGAAGGAATACAATTATTCATTTTTTCACATTTTGTAGCAAATAAAACTTTGAAGCCACATTTGGCACAATATTATCAAAATCTATAGTATATAAAAATATGTGTATCTACTGTAATAGAACAATGATAAAACTTCCAGAAAATATTTTTTTATTTTCATATCTTTAATAGTTTTGCTATCAATTATGTCGTGATATTTCAGTAAACAATTGAGTTACTCATCCCTCTAATCTACGTCCCTGGCTATGGAATGCGCAATCCGGAGTGTGTGTGATTTCGACTCCTGGATTGGTCATTTTTTCTTCGAATATACATCTAAAACAAATGACGTCTTCCGCATAACTATGTGGCTAGTAAAAACGCAAACGCAATGTTAATGCTAGATGTGTGAACGAGAAAAGAAGTGATAGTGATTGTATAATAAAACTAATGATTGATGCTTAGAATTGACTTACCTTCATACTCGCCATCTAAAAAATAAAGAAAATACATGTAAATGTGAGATATCGTATTAACCAAAGAAACTGGATATTCGTTTGAAAAACAGTTTATGATTGCTTGCTGAAATAGTTGGCTTTGTTATATCACGACAGAATACCTATGTTGAGCATTATAATTATAGCTAATAAATGCATGTACTTTATATGACATTAGAATAGACATGCAGAACGTGTATGGTTAAATAGACGCAAACGAATAATAAATAAAATGGTTTTTTTCCTTTCAGAATTAATTGTACCTTTTTAAATTAAGCAGGTATGTACATGAACATACAATGTATTGGAATAAAACGTTTGAACCGATTTCTATTATCAAATGATTAAATTCATTTGCTATATCATAGTGTATACATGTTATATCAATTAAAGAGTTTAAAGTGTCCCAAGTAGATTCCTTGATTAACTAAAAACATAACAAAAAAATAAATACCGAAATAGTTAAAGATTAATTTAACGACGCCATACTATGTGTATAATATGTATGTTTATAATATGTGTATACTATGTTTGTGTATTGTATGTGTATACTGTGTATGTGTCTACAATGTATGTGTATACTATGCATGTGTACACTAAGTGTATATTATGTGTAAAGTGTGTATTTGTATTATATGCATGTGTATACTATGTGTATTCTATGTATGGGTATACTATTTATGTGTATAATATGTATGTGTATAGTATGTGTCTTCTATGTGTGTGTGTATACTATATGTATATAATATTCCTCAAATGATGTTTGAAATCGTGTAAAACAGGAGGACCGTGTGATGTGTCTACGGAAGTAGCCTTATCGTTAAAACAATTCTATGTCGAATGTCTTTCTTTGCCTGGAGTATTTTAATAATGTTATTTAACCAGGTGCACGTCAGTAACACAAAATACCACATGCATGTACCTTCTAATTGTGTTATCAGTGCATCTTCACTAGGACGAGCTGAAGAATACAACACAAATAGAAATGTATAAAAATCACACGGATTAATTGAAAACCTATCTCTCTAGCTAAACAAACAGATTATAAATCACAATATCGTCCTAATTTATTCACTACATTTGTATGTGTTATGAAAACGATGATGATTAGATACTAATGCTCATAATGTAGATGTTGATGACGATCGTGATAATAATGATCGTGATGTTGATACACGTGATGGTGAATGTGATTATGATAAAGATAATAATGATTCTGCTGATAAGTATGATGATGATGATGATGCAGAATATTGTTACAGTGATGGATATCGTATGATTAGGATGATGATGACGTTGATGATGATGACGAACAGTTGACATTTGTAAACAGTACAAATGAATATCAGTCAGTGTATTTTTACAATCTGATGAAGATCAACACTGTTCATAAGTAGATCCTGATACGAATGAGAAGATGCTCACGCTGATCTGAATCTACACTTTCCGAATTTTTACCTTGTACCGTGTCGGACGGACGGTAGCAAATGATAAAAAAGTAAAGTAGAACTCTTTTAGAAAGTTATAGAAAGAACGAACGGCGAAAAAAGATCCTCTTGTTTTATCTTTAGTTAACAATTATTGAGAAATCAGACCTATAATCAATCTAAGCTTCGGATGTATGTTTTGTTTGCATAGTAATGATAGGTAGTTATTTAGCATCGCTGTCTTCCAGAGTCGTATACGATAATTGAGCAACTAGATTGCAAACGAGAAAAGTACCGACCAGACAGTGATCAAGATTTTCACTCGTCACAAAATCCCGTGTCATATGCAATGTTCATGTATTTACAAAGTTGATCTGTAAACAAAGTATAACTACTACTACAACAACTACTACTACTACTACTACTACTACTACTTCTACACTACTACTACTACTACTACTACTACTACAACTATACTAGTACTACTACTACTACTTTCACTGATACTACTTTCACTGATACTACTTCCACTGATACTACTGATACTTATACATCTGATACTTATACATCTGATACTTATACATCTGATACTTATACTACTACTGCAGCTGTTACATCTTCTACCAATACTACTACTACTACTAGTAGTAGTACTACTAGTACTACTACTACTACTAGTACAACTACTACTACTACTAGTACTACTACTACTACTACTACTACTACTACTACTACTAGAACTACTACTAATAATAATAATAATAATAGTAATCTTAATAATACGACTGTTGTTGCTGTTGATATTACTTTTTCTAATATTTTCTGATATAACTACTTCTACTATACAACATATATGAGCTAATGCCTCAAACTAAAAAATAACTGTAATTTTATAAATGGTAATTATAATAATCGTAGTAATAATAACGAAACAAAACTAACCTTCAAAATTCAAGCAAGCATACTCCGAATGATTATTAATTTACAAAATTTATATAAAGTATTATGTATGCACAATGAACGATTTGGTGATAACAACTTTAAAACCAAATATAAACGATTTGTTCACACTATTGGTTAATCAAACCTTTTCCTCATATAAACGCTTTCTGACGACTCTACAGCAGACGGACAAAGAAAAAATTGCTCAAGACGAGCAATTTCTCCTTTTGTCATCATGTTTTCAACTATATGTTGAATTATTCTACTTTCATCAAAAGGAAGTTTCCAATTTGTTTCGGGTATGTTTTCGAAGTCTTCTATTTCAGATATATTGTATGTAGGAAAGGGTTAATTAATTAAACCTTTACCTGATATGAGTTTTAATGGCGTGTGAAGTAAACAAAAACACATGACAGTACTGTTGCATCTTGAAATTTTGAAACGAACTTTTGAAACTATGTTTGAAATATATTGATCGGGGAGTGAAACGTGGCCTCCAACTTTTCTTTTTATTAAAAAAGGTCCTGATGTCGTCTACTGCAGATGCATTTAAAAAAAGACTTGTTCTTCCTTCTCCAATGCGTTGTTCAATAACTGTCTTTACTTAAAACAATACTAAAACCACCACGTATAGACAGACACACATGCAAACTATTATACGTATTTATACAATTGTAACGAAGACATATACAGCAACAAGAAAAGATATAGTAAAATATTAAAAAACCGACATTGGTTTGAAACATTTAAACCTGAAGTGTTTTGTTTCTCATTAGTTATAAATACTTTAGACAAAAGTTCCCTCATTAATCAACATTATTAGCAGATCTGATCCTGATCACACTGTGTGGACGCTTGTATTGATCTTGATCTTGGTTTGTCGCCAAGCTCTGAGGATAGGATTGTGTACGACATGGTCGAATTTAAATTATTCACCCTTAACACATACACCTAATACTAGCTAGTAAGCTTTAAAAAACATCTTATGGAAATATTGAAAATCTCAATAAATGACGGTATAAATATTGACACGATTCGAAAACATTTTGGTAAAAAAAGACAATGCTCAATAATAGCCTTAATCCCTTTTACCAACATTATTTTCCGAAAGGGCGCAGCAGCAAATGCAACAAAATGCACATGCGAATTGTAAAAGGGGGTTAATTTACAGTGTAACTAACGTCGTTTTCAGTGATATTCTACATAATAATTTTACACAAGTTTATGGAAATCAATAACAGTGAGTACGGATGACAAATCAACTATGTTTTATGAATTATCATTACAGTAATAACAGTTCAAAACGCAGTAGATTAGTTAAGATTGAAAATGAGAGGGAAAATTAAAAATCAAATATATGACCACACATTCTCATCCACACACATTTCAACATAAGAGTTTACTATAAGGGCAATGATAAACACAATCTGACTTGTCCTGTCTGTAACTATGCTTTATGAGGTATCATTACAGAAATATGAGTTCAAAACACAATAGTTAAAATATGAAAATGAATGGGAAAACCCAGTCTCATATACACAATATTCAACAGCAGATTTAACGGCAGGGCAACAATAAACACAATCTGATTTGTCCTGTCAAAAGAACTTGCTTTTGGCTGCCCTCTTTGTCGTGACATTTCCAGCCGAAAGTCGCAATGGTATCAAGAAAATTATCTTTTATTCTACCCGGCCTCACTTCCTCCTAAAACGCGGGAAGTCAATTTTCAATATATTGTGTCTCTCATTTTTCAAAGTTATTCAATATTATGCACAGAAGTATAACGTGTGAGTAAACATCCGTTATATATACAGCATTCACAGTAAGATCAAGTACATGATATATACTCACAGAATTAACATGGTTTACAATGTGTTCGACTTCATTTACAAGTGGAAAAAATGAAGTTTTGTCCACATACTCAATTACACCAGGAATGTAGATTATATTTCTAGTTCTAGATTCCAAATTACCCTTCATACATATGTTCCTTCAGGGACGCTAGTCGATGTTGATGATGTCTTCCCTTGGCCGGTATTGTTCCCCCAGTGGCATATTGAACTACCTTGGTGTTCGAGAGTGCTTCAAATGCCTGGATGGTTCTGTAAAAAGGGTATCAATGTAGTTGGGAGTATGTGTTGATTGAGACAAGTAGTACAATTGCTGCTCGTCTCAAAAGGTGGTGATGTCTCAGTTGTTTCCCGTGTGCGTTTGTCAAACCAGTCGATTGTACCTTTGCTACAAATGTTTGGTCATCAAGGACGAGATTCAATCCTCCGCGCTTGTTCTTCACAAAATCGAGATGTTCTTGAGTATTAGCCATGTATCTAGTATTATATAAACAATATATGTTACCTTTCTAAAATGTTTCAATTCAATGAATGCGCTCAGTCTATTCCATTCTTTGTGTGAAATAAAAGCATACTCGCTAGCTCAGTCGGTTGCGACGCGGGCTGTTGGAGTTCCAATCCCGGCTCTGCCAACATTCTTTCCGACGTTTGACAAAAGTCAATGAAACATGCGTCTTTTGTCTTACACCAATGGGCTTAGTCTATGTGTAAATGCAGCCAGTTGCTTGGGAAGATTGTTGTGTGAAGTACTGGTGTAAGAAAAACCAGGGATTCGCACCAACATTGCTTCACCTGTCCCATCACTATTATACCTGGATCATATTATTGTTACTAATCAGCTGTTAACTGACTGATTCACTATCTATACCATTCTTCCTACTTATCATCTACGCTGGTATCAAAGTTCGAATATCGACCGATTCCGGGAACGACAAGCCACTATACTGTGAAATGATTAACATAACCCTCTGCCATGTGAAATGGATACACCGTATAAGCCCCAGCCACAACGAGTGAAACCGTCCAGAGACTTTTCTGATACTGACGGTCATGTACAATATTTGAGTGACCTATATATTTCCAATCAACCTAGTTAAACCTGGAGCTCATGTTTACGGGCACAATTCTCGAGCAGCATGCACATTAGTGAACCACACCCTCATATCAATGCATTTATCGGCCAAGTAAAAAGCAACATTGAATACCGTAATTTACTCGTTTAAAACACTAAATTCCTTAATTCTCAACCGATTCACATGAAATAAACGTCTAATACGCTTAATCCCTAATGTCAGATATGGCTATGATAATTACCTTACAAATAATGGTATCCCTGACTTTCCTTCGATAAATTTAAAACATACGTGATCAATCTGCAATGACTGACCGTATATAATTCAGGCCACGCAAAAGCTATTTTGTTACAACACGTTCGCGCTAGGGGTAAAGTGGTTACACTTTGTCTTCACAACAGAATACACCAGGTACGTTCCCTGTACTATTTACAACCTGAATCTTGACTTCACTAACTATTTCATTACTCATATATATATACACGACTACACAGCTCTTACGACTTCGACTTCAAGTTGTGCCTGAAATACTCATTTCACTAACATTTGACTGTTTCATCAACTTTACTTTCTAATCTACTTAAATAACCAGCCCCTACATTATCTCTACCTGGAATAGATCGATTGCTCACTATAACGGGCTGCTAAGCTAAAGCCCATCGCATTTATCTGGAATTCGCTATCTTTAACTTATTCAAATAGTTAAGAGGCTGGTGATCAGTCTCTTAGATGAATTCCTTACCGGACAAAAAGCGCTATGGAATTTTGAAACTCCCCAAATCTCCCAGACACACCTGTTCTCTTAATGTCTTATAAATTCTTGCTTGTATCAGCAACAGGTAATTTCTCATCTTCTGAATTATGTAAAAATGCCGCGCCTAATCCAATAAATGAAGCATCTGTTCTAAGGATGAACGACTTATTTAATTCCATATAGGAGGTCCTATTAAACATGTTTTTCAAAGACTGAACATTTTTCTGAAATTTCCAAATATTACCTTTTTTGGTTAGATCCCTCAAAGGTACTGTAATTGCCGCGAAG
The DNA here is from genome assembly GCA_031471495.1 of Clinocardium nuttallii. Classification (NCBI taxonomy): domain Eukaryota; kingdom Metazoa; phylum Mollusca; class Bivalvia; order Cardiida; family Cardiidae; genus Clinocardium; species Clinocardium nuttallii. The sequence continues at coordinate 5,841 of JAUELF010185268.1, read as the reverse complement.
TTGGAAATACATATTCTGTGAAATCCTACCACAACATAAAAAGATATAACCTGTTTCATAGATATCGGCCTTTAATCTTTTTGTGGTGCCTCTATATTCCCCTTTTCTGGCATCACACTTTAAGACCAGCTAACTGCAATATACTAGATATCTCTCGTAACGCTGTTATATGTTCCTGCCATGTTACAGTAAAGACTGATATGTCTTCTATAACACTATCTATATTCCAATCCCTTTAAGACCTTCCTCATCAACCTACGAAACGTACTAGCGGAGCAAACAAAACCAAACGGCATCTTGTTGAAAAAAGATACATTTCTTTCGCCTGCTCTGTCAACGACGCCTGCCAATAACCTTTACTAATCAATTTTAGTCAAATAATTTGCCTTTGATAACTTAGCCAATACCTCTTCGATATTTGGCGTATGCTCAGGGTCAAACACTGTCCCTTCCTTTAACAGTCTGAAATCAATACAAAACTTAAATGTGCCGTACTTATTCCTAACCAAAACTATAGGACTCGAAAACGGTGCCTTCCTTACTATAATATCTTACTAACCGCTTCCTCTACTGTTGCCAACGACTGGTATGGAATAGGATAACCTTTGAACCTGGTGGGTTCCGAAGCATTTAACTTAACATCATGTTCAATAAGCTAAGTAGTTCCTGGTATATCTGTCAAAACATCGTCGAACTCTTCCAAGACCACGCGAACCTCCTCACCTTGTTCAAGAACTGTTCAATAGATAATTCTTTACAAACTTCTACATCTTTGTAAGGCTCTTTACCTGCTCTGGAAGGACACTCTAATGGTATCTTCTCATCGTCCACAACTGTAGAGCAAATAACTGCTAATACACCAGTTTTACTACTACCATTATCAATACTTCTCTCATTGTTCATTTTAAATACATTTGCATGAAAAATAGTTTCCTTTCCATTCATTTCGATTCCATAATCTACCTCATTCATCACCGTTGTCATTGCAAGTGGACCTCTCCACTGCAATACTAACTTATTGCGACTTACCGAGAGTAATACCAGAACCTTGGTAACCATTAACAATTCCCCGCATGTTAAAGTACACCTTCTGTCTGGCCGTTGACTCACTTAACTCATCCTATGCCATCTTACAAGTTTCTTCAAATCGATCACGTAAGTCTACTACGTACTGGTATGTCAATTTCAATTCAACATATTTGACCTCGCCAGACCATAAATCTTTACAAATGCTCAACGGTCATCTGACCGTTAGACTATAGAGGAATTCAAATTTGGGAAAACCCCTGTGAGTATTCTCTATAGGCAAATAACGCTGCAACGATATATTTATCAACAATCATTTGGCCTTTCGCTACAGGTAATATCTGATTCAAGGTTCCATTGAACTTTTCTACCAATCCGTTACACATGGGTGATACTGCGATACAGTCAACTACCGCAAAGATAACACTCTACTTACCTTATCCATCAGCTTGGATGTGAACTGAGATCCTATATCCGTCAGCATATCTTCGGGGATTTCAAGTCTACTAGACTTATCGATCAACGCTTCTGCTTCTCGCTCAGTCTCAATCCCTGGTAACTCAATGGCATCCGGATATCTCGTAGCATAATCTACCATGACTAAAATATACCTGTTTTACCTGTCTGTCATCGGTTTGATTGGTCCTACTAGATCAACGGCTACAAGTTGAAAGTCGTGTCTATATTCCTAATGGTACTCTATGAATCGTATTCGTTGGCATCGTTCGTTGATATATATCACATGATCTAAAATACCGACTTAATTTGGAATCCCTGGTCAATAATACTCAGCTAATTAGCTATCTTTAGTTTTGCGAATCCCTATATATCCCTCAACGACTCATGGGCTATCCTCAATACCGCCTACCGAAACATCTTTAGAACTAGTTACTGAATTCTTCCGATTAGGATTTCAAATTCACTATAGAATAATTTGTTCTTAACCATATATTCCCCCCGCCGGTGGAGGTAGAATACGCCGGTTGTCCGTCCTACAAGGGGAATAATTCCTTTAGTGGACCCGCCTGTCTGCCTTGGGTGGATACTCGTTAGCCGGAAACGAGGGCCCTGGCAGTTGGGGGAAGCTGAGGGATCAGCTCAGTGTAAACGGGAGCCTAGATGGGCCCGTTCTAGTAAAATCGGCTGATCATTTTTTTAGATTGAGACAGACGTTTTTCATTCTTCTTACACATACGTGTATGTTAACTATCTGTGCATGTATTATGTATAAGTTGTGTTCTTTTTCACTAGGAAATATTCAGATCGTTCCATTCATAACATATACACCAAATGTATATTATCAAGTACAGCTCACGCGCAAAACGCATCGTCTGCAAGCCACCGCGGTCGAATCTCAACGTGGACAATTTGTTTGGTTCATAAAGATATGTGGACGCCCATCCATCACCGCGATTTGCCCAGTGGTTAATAAAACGGATAATCGCGGGTTTGCGATGGAACCATCGCGTATTGGCGGTGACATTCCTTTGACTCGATAATTTTTTTGCAATTTTTAATTATTATTTCATTACAGTACGAATAAATGTTGTTGAAGATTTTTTATTTGAAAGATGGAATAAAATATTGTGGGAAAAATTGAAAAAACATTGCAATTTCAGATAAATAAAGTTAAAATGTTCGCATATACAAAACATAAATTATAAAGACGTTAGTTTAAATGTGTATTTTATAATTTTTTAATCGTATTAAATGAAGGAAAGAACAAATAGTTTAACCCGAAATGAAAATATTGAAACTGTTACTTTTTGCCCGTTGCTTTCTATCCTGTTTCCTTTTGTCCAATTACCTTATGAATCAGTGCTAACGATAACGCAACATATATGCGTAACAACTCAATTCATTAAACTTCGTCAATTCTCTTAAACTTGATGTATTCTGAAAACAATACAATATGTGATAATAATCCTGTCAAGACAACTTCGACTTTTAATTCTGTCGAAATATGTATAGCTTTCTTTAAATCTCACTAATAAAATGACGGTATTCCATTGTCAATTACAACAATTAACAATTCAGTGTTCATTCTTAAATTTTACCCAGTCGGGTCATAAAATAATCGCAATTTGTCAAGAAACATGTATGGTATCGAAAAGGCACAACCTGTTAATGAAGGTAAGACATGTGTACATGTATATAATCGCAATGATATTGCGGTGATATCAGGATAGATAGAAAGCTCGAATCGACGCAATGTAAATCGCGGTGACCAACTTGACCGTCGAGAGTGTCGCGATGATCACAGAGTAGTTAATCGCGGTGCTAATCAACAGGTAAAAATGTGTCCATCGTTGGATCGTGGAAAATGCGTTTTCCGCGTGAGCTGTACTGTATGTTATTGTGCCTGTTCTATTATAGGCTAATGGGCTAATTGGCAAGCGCTGATAGTTTGGTCGTGGCACTAGAAGACGCAACCTGTTAATACAAGGGATACATGTGTTCAGGTGAATATTCGCGATGATATCGCGGTGATTTCAGGATAGATAAAATGCTCGAATCGACGCATGGTCAATCGCGATGACCAATTACACCGGCCACGATGTCGCGGTGATCACAGAGTATTTATTCGCTGTTATAATACGTGAACAAAAATATGTGTCCGTCGTGATATCGCGGAAAATGCGTGTTTCTGCGTGAGCTGTCCTGTATGTGTCATATTTAATTGCATAAAGTTAACACGTCATTGTGCCTGTTCTTTTATAGGCTAGTGGGCTAATTAAAGTGGCACTGACTTGCATGGCGAATCCCCGATCTGGGGGACACTTCCAGGTTCTTCCTTGTCGCACAAACTTATTCGCGGTATCTTAGTATACCATATGTGTAACCCTAACACGAAGAGCCTCATGGATCCTCAAAACAAAAAAGACAAACACGCACTGAAATCTTCATTTCCTCGCTCTCTTTCGATTGAATCTTATTTTATTTATTTTTTATTTTTTTTTGTCAATTTTATTCAAATATATTCAAACGCTACAATTAGCAATGTTATTAATATCATAAATATTAGACGAGGTAAAAGAGATGAGACAGAGAGAGGTAACGATATAGTGAGAAATATAATGGTACCTTAATCAATAATTTCGATTGAATCTAACTTAGCTGAAAAGCCTATATCTTCCCTTTCACCTTTCATCATAAAATATGCCTTGTTTCACCCGCAGGCGCACACAAGTATGCTAAATATTAAAATGCTGACAACCTTTTTGAAGTTGAGAACCTTTAAAGATCTCTGCCTAATGCTCCGGCCATGATCCTCTTAATACGTCCAAAGGAATTATCCGATGCCAAGATATTGCAGTGGTTTCGGAGGAAGAAATTGCTGCTGAGCTGGCCGACCAACTGGTCGTCCTTGTAAGAGGAATTTCTACCAAAAGCGACAATATAAACAGACAAACAAGTACCTTAGTTCTAACATTTAACTCTGCTATTTTGCCAAGATCTCTTAAAGTTGGATCCTTAAATAATCATGTTGACATGTACAGCCTTAACCTAGTGCAATGTTACAACTGTTATATGTATATCCACCATGTATCAAAACGTCGAAAATCTAATGAAGACAAAATGTGCAGCCGTTGCTCTACATTATGTTCAAACCATGAAACTTATGATAATAATTGTCAATAATCACTTAAATTTTTTAACTGTGATGGTGAACATTATTCTACCTCTCGCCCCTGTCTTGTATGTAAACGGGAGATGAAAATTGAAAAAAATTACGATTTAGTGTAAGGAAGGTCTTGACTTTCCTGAGGCAAAGAACATTGAATCCGACTACTTCATATGCTAATGTCATCAAAAGCAACACTTTTAAGCCTGAGAAAAAGAATTATACTATTACCAAGACTGATGTAGCTGTTCAAACTGTTTGACATATTGCCATTCCAGGATGCTATAGAAAACATTTTCGGATATATATTATCAGAATCAGCAAATCCTGGCGTGCAGCCTAATCTGGGTATCCCCTGTTTGACATATTGCCATTCAAGGATGCAATAGAAAACATTTTCGGATATATAGGATGATTAGAATCAACAAATCCTGACGTGCAGTCTAACCAGGGTATCCACTGTTTGACATATTGCCATTCAAGGATGCTATAGAAAACGTTTTCGGATATATAGGATCAGAATTAACAAATCCTGACGTGCAGTCTAATCAGGGTACCCACTGTTTTACACATTGCCATTCAAGGATGCAATAGAAAACTTTTTTGGGGATATATAGGATCAGAATCAACAATAGCTGACATGCAGTCTAATCAGGGTATCCACTGTTTGACATATTGTCATTCAATGATGCTATAGAAAACATTTTCGGATAAATAGGATCAGAATCAACAATAGCTGACGTGCAGTCTAATCAGGGTATCCACTGTTTGACATATTGCCATTCAAGGATGCAATAGAAAACATATATATCGGACCAGAATCAACAAATCAACATCAGACGAAATTGAACATATTTTGTCAAAACATGGAAAATCTCTTTAATTGAATGGAAAACCAATGACAGTGGAAATCATGGTGGCAAAATGAGAAATTGTTCATCATGGTCAATTTCTTCTTTTGCCACAATGTTTTAAAAAGTCGTCTGCTTCAGAGGCATCAGGAATCGTGTATATGATGCTAAAGGTTAACGCAATGGTATCTCTTATCCACATACGACCCGTCTGCAACAGGCAACTTTGAAACTTAAAGGCATATATATGACTGATCTATGCAAATAATAGTGTAATTAATGACAGAGATGACAAAGTTCTAGCAAAATTTCGTCGCGCCTTCCTGTCTCCTTAGTGGG
>JAUELF010185160.1:0-14455 GCA_031471495.1 Clinocardium nuttallii | reverse complement strand
ATCATGAATAATTAAATTTAATTGCGCGCTAAATGACCTTAGCTGTCGATGCGCCATAAAACAATATACATTACATTATTAACATTGTCATGCTTGCCGATTATTAAATGGGATTTTTTTTGCCCTTGCAGACACATTTGAATGTGTCTTCAGCAGACGATCTTTGGAAGCATAGTGACAAGGAGAAATTGCTCATAATGTTCAATTTCCCCTTTTGCCACAATGTTTTTAACCCTATATATTCAATACATTTCTTAGCAACAACTAATTTGAATTCAATGAAACTTCATGGGAAGCTTCACTAATGAGAGGAGATGTGCATATTATCAACACAATGGTCCTAGTTATTGCCCTTTTAATTTCCATCTACATCCACTCTACTTTCTTCCGGACTATTTCTCAGCAACCACTGACTTGCAACGATATCCTGGATTTTGAAGATTAGATCCTGCTTGTTTGAGATAGAAAACTGACTAGATAAGAAGAGTTTTTCACATCCCCAAAATCCTTATTTGACCTTCAAACCCTATAGTGTGGGTACTCTAAAGAATAGTCTCAGTGAGACGATTATTTTGAGTACCACAACATAGGGTTCAGTTTTGTCATAAGAGAGATATTAATGGAAAAATACCATTTTGCTCCTTATCTAGTCCTCTGGATACTTCATGGATACCATCAGAAGCATGTGTGTTCTTTGCAGGCAAGCTTTTAACAACAGTATCAGTCTACTTGTTGTCAGTTGACAACACATAGCTTGTTGATTACAGGTACTTTCAAAATTTAAAAAACACAAAGTATAATACTGAATCTTTTTATTTCATCATCAAAAGGTCTATAACTTTATAAAATACTCAAGTGAGCTACATAATTATACATAATATGCTACATATAAATATGAACACAGATATTATAAATATCACAACATGAACAATGACTATTGACTATAGGACTACATGAAAGACTGAATTTCTGACAAAGCTAAAAATTGATTAAACAATAATTTGACTATTAAATATATTTACCTTACATGCTATATATGACAATTCGAAATTGAAAATATTTGAAGAAGGAATGAAAATTTACATGACTTTAACTTGAGCATAAAAACATTGCAAATTGTAACAATGATTTGTACTGCCTAAAAATGATGACTTCAATTCTGATCAAAATCAATTACTGCATTAGTCAAAGACGTATTTTTGTTTGGTTTGGGTTTTCTTTTTCAGGAAAATGGTCAGATTTTAACTCTTTCCCTCATATAGACGCTTTCTGACGCCTCTGCAGCAGACGGCTTTTTGAAAACCCAGTGACAAAAGAAGAAATTGCACATTTCTCCCTTTGCCACAATGTTTTCCACTTTAAGTCATAGGTCATCCATTCAATAATAGAGATTTTCCATCTTTTGACAAAATATGTTCAAAGTCGCCTGCTGCAGAAGTGTCGTATGAGGGAAAGGGTTAAATAATTACATGTACTTTTTACAGTCACATATGTGCTAAAGACCACCCTTTTGAATAGAGATTCCCTGTCTATAGCAACCACACTATTAGATTCCCAATTACTCATTTTCTGCATAATTAATCCCTACCATTAAAGACCATAGAGTTGTGTATTCATGGGTGGTCTTTATACACAGTTTCCACTGTAATTTCATATATACTTTACTTGCATCAATTTACACACAAAAAATACAATAATTTAACCCTTTCCCTCATACGACAATTCTGCAGCAAATGTCTTTGAACGTGATTTGTCAAAACATAGTAAAAATCTCTAGAATTGGATGGATGACCTATGACAAAAAGTTTAAAACATTGTGTCAAAAGGAGAAATTGCATGTTTTGTGCAATTTCTTCTTTTGCCACTATGTTTTCAAAAAGCCGTCTGCTGCAGAGGTGTCAGAAAGCGTCTATATGAGGGAAAGGGTTAAAAGACCATAGTGTTGTGTATTCATAGGTGGTCTTTATACACAGTTTCCACTGTATTTTCATATATATACTTTACTTGCATCAATTTACACACAAAAAGTACAATAATTTAAAGAGAGCGAAACCATTTGAGAAATAGTTAAAAAGCAACAACAAAAACATGGCAAGCAGATGGCAATGATCCATTGGTTTTATAATATTCAAGATTGCAACAACATGAAATGGTCTACTAGATTGCAACAACATGAAATGGTCTACTGCAGATGTGTCAAAATTCATCTGCAAGCAGGAAAAGGGACAAGATGATCAGTTATTGTTTCCATTTTTAAAAAACCATACCATCTTAGAGATCTAGATAAGGGTGAGTTCTTCATTACCAAATGACAACCTATAATTGTTGGTACATAATTATCACTTTTTCACATACTACAATCTCTAAACAAGATAGGCAAGCATTTGTAAAGTATGATTAGTGATGTCAGATTAAAAATTTATAAAATTCCTTATTATAAACAGTTGCACCTTTTCCAATATTGCTTTCAAAGTTGTCTGCTGAAGAATTGTTGTATACATATGATTTAGAGACGAATAAGGATTTTAGGATTTTTGTCTCATGCAGAGACGTCAGAAAGCGTCTGTTATGTAGGAAAGGGTTTAATTTAGCTTAGCAAAGGGCACAAGTCAGAAAAAGGCCACACAAAATACTTAATAGCCTTGAACGAGAAAGGCATCTCAATATTTTTAACTATTCCTTTCCCACATACAACAAATCTGCGGCATTACCGAAATTCCTATTCATACAATGTTTTCAACTATGTATAAGTTTTTATCTAAAGACAGATTTCATACTGTGCAAAAGACTTGGCATCTGAAATGTTCACAGCAGATGTTGCACATAATTAATTAAGAAAGAAGTAAAATTGTTCATAATGAGCAATTATTCACAACATTTTCTACTTTATTATAAATAAATTGAAAAATCATTTAGATAGATTTTCCATAATTCGTTCCAAGAGTTTATTGAAGTTGTTACCGTAAACTGGGACTACTAATATTGGGAAGAGAGACAAGTGCGATAAGTGCCAATTGCTTCTCGTCTTAACAAAATTGTGTGTGTACGTAAACCTCGATAAACTGGTAGATAAACCTTGTACAGGTAATGCGAAATATTGATCGATAAGAACGACAAGCATATTATATAGCTTATCGCACTAGTTTCTCTTCCCCGTATTAGTAGTCCCAGCCGTTAAAGAGCCCCAAAACGAAAATGGAACAGACAACATGCCGACTACATGCTGTCACGAAATTTTCTGGAGCTTAAAAACAGTAAGATATTTCAATATCCTGACAAAATAATAATTTAAAATATTATAACCTAGAAATATATCTAAATTCATCACAATCGTGTTGTTGCATGTACACACAAATGAATAATATCAATACAATAATAAAAGAGATTCAATTCCATAACCGATCTTGATTAAAACTACTATACCTGATCACATTTTAAAAGCAGGAATTATGTGAAAACAGGCTAAGAGTAATAAATAAAAATATTAATGCAATGGAATGGAAACTAGAAATATCATTTAAGTTGTACATTGTGTACCTCCACAAACTACTTTTGATAGTATAAAAGAAGGAGAGATAATTCTAGACCAGCTGAACAGATATGATCCAAAATTACTTCTTACTCATCTAATATCTTAAAACCCTTTCCCACATACACAAAATCTGCAGAAAACATCTGAAATCGTCTGGGAAAAAATAATGGAAACTCTCTATATATATTTGTTTTGTTTTAGAATAGAGTTAAAAAACATTGAGCACTTTTCTCCTTTGGCCACAATGTTTTAAAATGCTCTCTGCTGCAAAGCCATCACATAGTGTCTGTATTTGGAGAAAGGGTTAAATATTTAAGATGTAGTTCACTCCGCAAAGTTCATACAGATACTGAACAACAATCAAACACACTGAATAACCAACTGAGGCCATGATTCCAATATATACCCCTGGAAAACTTTGTTTGCTGGGGTATAAAAAATTACAAATCTGTGATTTAAAACAACCAAAAAACTATGATGGTTGGAAATAAAGGAAATATTATTGTGTCTTCGTACAACAAAATGCTTGCTTGCTTGTACATGCTTTTGTGTCCTTAAAATTTTATAATAACAATTTCTATTTCGATTAAGAACAACAGTTTTTTTTCTATATAAGAATTGAACATTATTCAAGGAAAGCTAAGCACAGGGCAATCCCATTAAACCTTTCCCTCATATAGACGCTTTCTGACACCTATGCAGCAGACTGCATTTTGAAAACAGTGACAAAAAAAGAAATTGCTCAAAACGTGCAATTTCTCCTTTTGTCACAATGTTTTCCACTTTTTGTCATAGGTTATCCATTCAATTATGAAGATTTTCTATGTTTTGACAAAAAATGTTCATAGCCGTCTGCTGCAGTATTGTCGTATGAGGGAAAGGGTTAAGATACATATCTACAAATCATTATCCTGTCTTAGATTCGATCATATGTAAGGGAAAGATATATATTATTGTTATAACATTTATATGTATTCCCTGTTCACATGGAACTGTATTAATTAACTCTTCCCACATACAACTAATTTGCAGTATGCAGACAACTTTCAACATAATTTGTCAAAAAATAGAAAATCTCTATAATTAAATGAATAACCTATGACTAAAAGTGGAAAACATTGTGACAAAAGGAAAAATTGCAAGTTTTGAGCAATTTCTTCTTTTGTCACTATGTTTTCAAAAAGCCATCTGCTGCAGAGGCATCAGAAACTGTCTATATGACAGAAAGGGTTAAATTAATCATATGGCTGATAGGTTGATGAACACTGAAAGTGTACAATGGATCCAAAGATGTAAAAGTTAAGTCCAACTGAATAAAATTCTTTTACTTTTTACTTTAATGGTCTTTAACACTGCTTTTAACAATTTTTCAGTTTTGCCACTAGGTTTTATTTGCCGTTTTAACCCTTTCCAACATACAGAAAATTGATTGTGACTCGGCAGCAGTTTAATTATCTACACTATCAATAGTACCGGTATATATTTTCTCTATTTTTGCTTGGATAATTTTAAATTTGTCTACTGCTGATTTGCTGTATGTGGGAAAGGGTTAATAATTTAACTTTTGTTTATAGGGTTTATTCCATGTCTTTTACTAAATGTGTATTATTAATTTCTGTCCAGGTTTTCTGTATTTTGTAAAAGGATAAATTCATGATAATGACTCTACAGGGCAAGGGTTATAGATTTAACAGGCCCTTTCTGACACCATGGCAATGCAGCAGACAACTTTTGAAATCATTGTGGCAAAAGAAGGAATTGCTCGATCATTATATATGGAATTTCTTCTTTGGCTACAAATTGTTTTTAACTTTATTCAATAATACTACTTTCATTTGAATATAGTTTCCATAGTTTGTTTGGCCCAGACGCTTTCAAAGTCGTCTACTACAGATTTGTTATATGTGGGAAAGGATTAAACCTGTCTGAAACTTCAATACCTTGCCCCAATAGTCTAGTAAACCACATTTCGATGAGTCAATTTACAGCCGACAACTTTTGAAAATATTGAGGGAAATGCAGGCCCCGAAACAGTAATATGAAAATGTTATTTGAGCTAAGAAATGAACTCTATGCTCCAAATAAGGTTGGTCAATTTCAAGATTAGATTTGGTTTCTGACCAATTAGATACTTGAGTACAAAGAAAACTTTAAGCTTTGGAAGCAGGTACTTGGATCTCTCTTGCTGAGCATAAAGAGAAATTGCTATCTTTTTACTAACTGCCATAGGAAATTTCTGTTAAGTTTGAAAACATATGTGGGCTATGATGGCCCTTGATCACTCACTTATGTAGACATAAAAGTTAAAACAGCCTCGCCCCCTGGCGGCTGTGTTTTTTGACCAATCAACATGAGCTGAAGATAACTGGTATAAGATCATGCAGGGAACATTTCTAAAACAAATCATTTGATAATTGGCAACATTCTTTTAGAGAATAAGAATTTTTTAAGTTTAATAAGGCAAAACAGCCCCACCCCTTTGCAGCAATATGTTTTAACCAATCAACATGGCATGAAGGAATGTCATAGAAAGTCACCAAAGGAACATATCTACAAAATGCAATCATTGCAACACAGACTGACAAAGAGTTATCCTAATAGCAGTTAATTAAAGGCCTTCTGTGATACATAAGTGGTTGTAAAATGTCAAAATTACAATAACCCAACATTTTATTTTTATTTTAAGATACCATATTATTCTGAAGTTTAACATCTTTTTAGTATGTTTTGTGAAAGATTCAGGCATATTTGACACAGGAATAATTTACACACTGACACGTGTGTGGGCAAGACATTTTACAGTCCTATCAAACATTTCTCATTTCGACCTTTGACCTCTTAGTGTGACCTTGTACTTTGAGGTACAGGCCTTGGTCTTGTGCATAACATGTCATCTCATCATGGTGAATATGTATGCCAAGTAACTTGGCAATCCCATGATGCATGGTTTCTCATTTTGACCTTTGACCTCCGAGTTCGACCTTGACCTTTTGAGGTACAGGCCTGGGTCTTATGCGCTTCACTTCACCTCTTCATGGTGAACATGTGTGCCCAGTAACTTGGCAATCCTATGATGCATGGATGAGATGTGAGCCTGACAAGGTACAGTCATATTAAACAGTACTCATTTTCACCTTTGACCTCTAAGTGTGACTTTGACATCTGAGGGACAAGCCTGGAGTCTTGTTTGTGACATGTCACCTCATCATGGTAAACATGTGTGCCCAGTTACTTGGTGCCCAGTATCTTGGGAATCCTATGATGCATAATTGAGATGGGGGCAGGACAAGGTACAGTCCTATCAAACAGTACTCATTTTGACCTTTGACCTTTAAGTGTGACCTTGACATTTGAGGTACAGGCCTGGGGCCTGTGCATGACACAGCACTTCATCTTGGTGAATGTTTGTGCTAATTTTTTTTTGAAATCCTATGATTCATGGTTAAGATGCCACCAGGACAATTTTCTGACGGAAACTCATGCGTATACTTGAGAAAATCATGAAAGTGACAATCTGAGCGGAACATGATTGAAATGAAGTTGAAACACAGGGGAACAAAAATCTTTGCTCTTTGAACGAAACTATCATAATGAATGAAAATATCAAGTCCCATGAATGCTGAATCGCTCATTGAGCAGTTGCAACAATTAACTTAATAATTATTTTACAAAATGCCTGAAGATTCATCCCAATTGGCCTTTTGGTTAAAGAGGAGAAATCAAAAAGAATATGCAGGCACGCACACATGATGGCCAATTCGCCATGACATAAGCTTGATTGTTGAGCTAAAATATCACCATTTTCAATATTGATTTCAATTCTTTATTGAAGGAATTCAAGCTATAATTACAAGTTGTTGCAACAACAATGCAAACAACAAACACTTCATTTACATCCGACATATTATAATGTTATTTCTGAATTCATCACTATCAAAGTTAATATATAAGGCACTGCCATTTCGCAAAAGAAATCAAAATTTGCAATTAACTCTTTTCTACAAGTTGAGGCCTCTATTGCAGACAATTTGTAACATTATTGTAACCAAATCAGATTGATTGTTTGTTGTTTTACGCCACTTTCAACAATTCTAGTTTATCAAATCGTTTCTTTTGTATTTAGTTCATTACCCGAGTGCTACTGGTACATTTATTCTTACCCCCGGCCTGTAAGTTGTAATGCTAACCCTGAGCGCCAAGTGGGGCATCAAATAAGTGTTTTGGTATAATCGATCCGGGGATCAAACTCACAACCTCCTGCAGATTTCCTACCACTACAGGAATCCGCTGTGGTCGAGTGGTTAGCGTCGGGGATTTCGAAAAAACAGGGTGTCCCTGGTTCGATCCCCAGTCGCGGCAATTCGGTCATGGTGGAGTGCCCTTGGGCATAAGGCACATTTTCTAGCCTAGTACTGGTTTGTTTACCCAGGGATCATGAATAATTAATTTTAATTGCGCGCTGAATGACCTTAGCTGTCGATGCCATAAAACAATATACATTCATTCATTCCTACCACTTCACTACCGATGCAATTTTTCCAAGTTAAGCCAAGCCAAAATATATCAGTCGGTAGCAGGCTGTCATTATCCAGGGGTTGTGAGTTCGAGCCCCAGCTTGGTCAACATTCTTTCCGACGTATGACAAAAGTCACTGTGGCAAGCCTCATTCCGTTTCCCCCATGGGTAAACAGTCTATGTGGAAAAGCAGCCAGTTGTTTGGAAAGTATGTTGTGTGGAGTACTGGTGTGAGAAAACAAGGAAACATATGAGTAGGTGAACTATAGCCACTGTGATATGACTGAAAATTTTTAAACAGCGTTAAACCCCAATCAATTAAAACCCTTTACCACACAGTTGTCCACTCTCTTCAATAACTATACATGTACTTTCATATTATTGCCAATATGTTTTCAAAGGTGACTGGTGAAGATAATTTCTAACCCTTTTCCTCATGTAGACGCTTTCTGACGCTTCTATAGCAGACAGCTTTTTGAAAACATAGTGACAAAAGAAAAAATTACACAAAATGTGCAATTTCTCCTTTTGACACAATGTTTTCCACTTTTTGTCAGATGTTATCCATCTAATTATAGAGATTTTCGATGTTATACTAAAATATGTTCAAAGTCGTCTGCTGCAGAATTGTCGTATGAGGGAAAGGATAAATGAGTGCGAAGAGAAACATAATATAATAAAGACCTATTTACTCTTCCTTATCTGGTTCTCTGTATTAGGTAGCAATGATTTGGATGCATGTGTGGGACAGAGAAAAATACATTGAATTTATTTTAATTTTTATTATAACATTGTATATATAATGATGTTAAACTCGTCGAATGAAGATATTGGTGTTTACAATTTGTATCGATGAGTATATTACACATGTCATGAAGTCGGGGATTTGAAACCGGGAGTTTCGGGTTCGATTCCCAGTCGGGGTACGACGGTCATGTTGGAGTGCCCTTGGATAGGCTTATTTCATAGCATAGTACTGGTTAGTCTACCCAGGAATCATGAATAAGTGAGATGTCGCCGTGATATAACTGAACTAATGATGAAAGCGGCGTAAAACCCAAACTTGATAAAACAAATAAAACAAATGTCATAAGGTATGCAGCATTTATAACAATGAGGAACCGTAGTCGGTTATCTTCCCTAAATTTAAAAATAGATGGCGCTGGTGTTGAACGGGTATATATGCGGATGACTTCGGATTTTATCGTTCAGCAGACGCTATTGTTCATCGAAGCGTGTTAGAGTAAAACAATATCTCCGATATATTATGCCTCTGACAGTTTGTCAAATTCAATAAATTATAATCTTCGTAACGCAAACCGATTTGTATAAACAAATTGGTGTCAATGAAGGACCCGTTCGGAGTCAGCGCCACCTAAACAAGGACAGATAACCAACCGACTACGGTTCCTCATTCAACTTTGCTTCAAAACCACAATTCTGGTGTAATAACGAAAGATCCTATATATGTTATACTTTTCACTGCCAAATTTCACGAAGGCGACAAATTGGACCACTCCATATGCTTTGTTCAAGAGAAAATTGGGTAAATACATTATCTAAGTGGCAAACAATGCAGATTCCACGAGAGACAGCTCGTTATGAATCTACATTGTTTGCAATAGCTTTTGTTAAAATTGACTTTGGAAGCGAAGGGTTTAAAAAAAAATTGAGGATAATTTCGCAGGTGAATACTTTTAGATAAATCATATAGTGCTTTGTACTGTTTGGCGCTGGCCTAAATACTTTTTAATAAAACGATAAAATTGAGGATAAATTCCCAGGTGAATACTTTCAGATAAATCATATGCTTTGTACTGTTTGGCGCTGGCCTAAATACTTTTAATAAAACGATACAATTGAGGATAAATTCCCAGGTGAATAGTTTTAGATAAATCATATGCTTTGTACTGTTTGGCGCTGGCCTAAATACTTTTAATAAAACGATAAAATTGAGGATAAATTCCCAGGTGAATAATTTTAGATAAATCATATGCTTTGTACTGTTTGGCGCTGGCCTAAATACTTTTAATAAAACGATAAAATTGAGGTTTAAATTTCCAGGTGAATACTTTTAGATAAATCATATGCTTTGTACTGTTTGGCGCTGGCCTAAATACTTTCAATAAAACTATATCAATAATCAATGATCATATCTTCCGCCGTCATCGATAAAAAAAACCATGTATATCCCTTCAATTCTCATCGCCGTCAATGATACAATATATCCCTTCAATTCTCATCACCGTCAATGATACAATGTATCCCTTCAATTCTCATCACCGTCAATGAACGGAATGTCCCCGTTTTTCTCCTGCAGCATATCGAGATCACGTTTCAGAGGGAGTCCCTGTAAGTCATTTTTGTATTTCGCAAACAATTCTCGAACCAGCTCGATCACGACCATGTCTGTGCAATTTGTGGCGATGATTCGAAGAACGAAGCAGCCGTCATCCCTGAAAAAAAGTGGCACCAACTATTTATAGTAGAGGAACATATTTAACATGACTTAACCCTTTCCCACATACGAATATATTCAAATTTCATAACCGTTCTACCGATACTAGTTGGTGCTCAGGGTAACGATATAAGCATTACGTCTGACATGTGTATCGCTAAAACGGTTCGACCAGGGGCGTAGCTCCCTTAAGACTCTGTATGCACGTGACTACACATTTTTCCCCAAAATGCAGCTGCGGCGATATACATCTGCGTAATGTATCGACCAGATCAGCCTGCGCTGTCCGCGCAGACCGATCCGGCCGACATATTCCGTCTTTGGGGGATATATGTATAGAATAGTGATTCCTGAAATAGAAAATCCACAAGAGGCGAAAAGTGTCTCTCCGGGTACGCCTGTGTGGCATGCTTAGGCTGATCAAGGTCGACACTTTACGCAGAGTCCACAATGTACTTTTTCTCACGAGACGGCCTACACATTGATTATTGCCAAGCTACGCCAACGACGCATGACATGCGTATCGCAAAAACGTTTCGACAAAAATGTTGAAACTTTCTATTAATGAAAGAAACTTATCAAATTCAAGTTGAAAAGATTGTTGCAGAAGGAGCTATTTCACACTATGAAAACAAATCAGAATAAAGAATAATGTTTAAATATGTTTTACCAACAATCACACGCCTCTGTAGATACAGCTTTTAAAAAATATTGTGTTAAAAAGAGAAATTGATACTAATAAACAATTTCTCTATTTCCCGCAATTTTTTTTACCTAATTAAATATTTTTCTTTCATTTTTAGAGAGTTACATATTTAGCTTAATGGTTTCCAGGATCGTCTGTCATGCATTTGCCGTAGTATATCGGCAAGGTAAAGTAGTCGAGTTGTTAACGATTTGTTTTATTATGACTAAGCTTCAACACGAACTTATAAATGACAGTTTGCATAATAAACGCAACAGACAATTGCATCAAAGAGACTTACTTTAAATAACTGTTGGCAAATTTACGACAGAGTTTTTTGTCCGCATCGTTTTTGATAACGTCGACGATCTTCAGGTATTTCTTCACAAACGTGTAATTGTTCTTCTTCAATACCAATAGATAAAGCCACTGTCAATACAAAGAGTACGTATCAGTAGATAAAGCCACTGTCAATACAAAGAGTACGTGTCGGTAGATAAAGCCACTGTCAATACAAATATTACGTGTCAGTAGATAAAGCCACTGTCAATACAAAAAAGTACGTGTCAGTAGATAAAGCCACTGTCAATACAAAGAGTACGTATCCGTAGATAAAGCCACTGTCAATACAAATAGTACGTGTCACTAGATAAAGCCACTGTCAATACAAATAGTACGTGTCAGTAGATAAAGCCACTGTCAATACAAATAGTACGTGTCAGTAGATAAAGCCACTGTCAATACAAATATTACGTGTCAGTAGATAAAGCCACTGTCAATGCAAATAGTACGTGTCAGTAGATAAAGCCACTGTCAATGCAAATAGTACGTGTCAGTAGTTAAAGCCACTGTCAATGCAAATAGTGCGTGTCAGTAGATAAAGCCAATGTCAATACAAATAGTACGTGTCAGTAGATAAAGCCACTGTCAATGCACATAGTGCGTGTCAGTAGATAAAGCCACTGTCAATGCAAATAGTACGTGTCAGTAGATAAAGCCACTGTCAATACAAATAGTACGTGTCAGTAGATAAAGCCACTGTCAATGCAAATAGTGCGTGTCAGTAGATAAAGCCACTGTCAATGCAAATAGTACGTGTCAGTAGATAAAGCCACTGCCAATACAAATAGTACGTGTCACTAGATAAAGCCACAGTCAATACAAATAGTACGTGTCAGTTGATAAAGCCACTGTCAATGTAAATAGTACGTGTCAGTAGATCAAGCCACTGTCAATACAAATATTACGTGTCAGACAAAACATGGACTTATGTATGTAACCCTTTCCAACGTACATACGTTTTCGGACGCTTTATGACGCCTCTGCAGCAGACGACTTATGAAATTATTGTGTAAAAAGAAGACATTTCTCATGGTTAGTAATTTCTACTTTTATCACATTGTTTTCACCTCAATCAAATAATTATACTTTCATATATTAAAAAAAGAATCATAGGTTTGCGTAGATGCTTGCAAAAAAATATCTAGACACACAAATGGAGAATTTCTAAAAATTAAAATAATCATTGATAATAAAGTTAATAATAACAGATTAGCAAAAGGAGAAATTGCTCATTATGCTCATATTCTCCTGTTGTGGCAATGCTTTCAAAAGTTGACTGCTGCAGAAGCGTCCAAATTTCGATTATGAATTTGCAGTACGTTGTTATAGTTTTGAAGACATACTTCGCGTTTATTGGTCTGGATACTTATTTGCTTTCTCAAGCCACTTCTGAAGGTCTGACCGTTACCAAACCGCCTGGACGATGTAGTGGCTATCGTTTGCGTCCGCCATGGTTTGATCCCCTGTCAGACCAAGTTCTAAATACTTGGTGTTAATTGTTTTCATCCATGGCACTCAAATTACGGGAAGACTATTACGAAGTTGACCTACTACATTGGCTCTGATGTTATCAAGCGACGTTCAGAGCATCTGATAACATACGGGAGAATAGTTGGGTGATTGTTGATGTTCCGATGCAGTTTTCCGCCCGTTTTGTGTTTAAGCCAAAACTTTAAGTGCTTGTTTGTTATATGGTTATTCCTATCGATTAAGCCAGGCATATCTGCATTTGTGAGGGAATGCTCTTTCTGAACACGTCACTTTATGATAGTGACATATGCATATTTTACAAGCAATACAAACAATACAACACAATAAATAGCACCCGGCCCCTTGGGCCTATTAGTCACCTTTATATACAATTTCCATTTCATTCACAAATAAATATATATCAAATATGAATGGGTTGAGTTGAAATAATTTAACATATAATCTAATTTACTTCATAATTACATAATGATACATAATATGACGGAATTGCATGATAGACTGATTGAACATGATCAATTATGAGATTAGTTAATATATATTATTAGTATATACAGTTTGTCTCCTTTTCACAATGTTTTTCTTTTGCCTCCAAAACTAAAGAATTGTCCTTATTGTATGCTATTTTTTTATAACGTCATCAAGTGTATTGATAATAGCGAACAAGTTTAGTCTGTTTAAGCAATACATCAACTTTTCATATTGTAGGGCACTTATGTCAAGTAGGTCCTAGTGCAGTCATCCATCCGACAACTTTACCATACAAGCCCTGAAGGTTAGATCTGAGATCAAGGAGAGTGAGAAGGCTAACCGTGGCCAAATTACTTACTGTGTTATTTGTCTTTTTAGTGCAATGTTATTTTAGCTTTAAACAACTTGGATGTCTCCTAATGTCATACATTATGGATACACATTGAGGGGATTATGAATACACATTGAGGGGATTATGAATACACATTGAGGGGAATATGAATACCAATTGAGGGGATTATGAATACACATTGAGGGGATTATGAATACCCATTGAGGGGATTATGAATACCCATTGAGAGGTTTATGAATACCCACTGAGGGGTTTATGAATACCCATTGATGGGATTATGAATACCCATTGAGGGGTTTATGAATACCCATCGAGGGGTTTATGAATACCCATTGATGGGGTTTATGAATACCCATTGATTGGGATTATGAATACCCATTGAGGGGTTTATGAATACACATTGAGGGGTTTATGAATACCCATTGATGGGGTTTATGAATACCCATTGATGGGATTATGAATACCCATTGAGGGGATTATGAATACCCTTTGAGGGGATTATGAATACCCTTTGAGCGGTTTATGAATACCCATTGAGGGGATCATGGATACTCATTGAGGGGTTTATGAAGACCCATTGAGGGGATTATGAATACCCATTGAGGGGATTAT
>JAUELF010185049.1:0-14459 GCA_031471495.1 Clinocardium nuttallii | reverse complement strand
ATGAATAATTAAATTTAATTGCGCGCTAAATGACCTTAGCTGTCGATGCGCCATAAAGCAATATACATTCATTCATTCATAATTGACATAGATATTACTCAATTGAACAAAAAAGAGATCTAACAGAAATTGTAATCTGTTAATCTGTTAAATCACACACGAGAAATGTTCAACTTAAAAACCCTTTACCACATATAGACTCAACTGCAACAGACAACTTTTGAATATGGTGGAAAATATCTCATGATGGAGCAATATCAAATCTATGCAAAATAATAAGAATAATTTTGATAAATTGTCTAGATGTTACCAAATCGTCTGCTGCAGATTTGGTGTATGTCGGAAAGGGGGGTTAAATTAACATACCTTATGTTCGCAACCATATAATAAAGATCAATAATTTACAAAAGTATAAAGACAATAAGTAAAAGAACAGAAAAAATGCATAGACATACGAATATAATACAGCTGTACACGTAAATACCACTGTCCCCTCAAGCTATAAGATCCGCATGCCCTGTGCGGTCTGTGATCATACGATTAACAATCCCAAATATGCTTTGCGCATGCAACCTGTTCAAACAGAAGGGGAATTAGTGGATTCTAATCTGCCAATGACTATGATACCTCTAATAGAAAACATCACCGACAAGAAAAGAGAAGTTTTCAATAAAGGACATAGACATATATTAAGTAATTATAAAAGTATCAATGTATCAGGTTAACTTATACACCATGATACGATATTGAGTCGTCTGCTTAGGTTCCTAACTGTGACCTAGTTATCCTTTTATCCCAATACTATCAAAAGTTAGTTACCCGTAAAGTTTTACTGTTATTGCGGTCAAAAATCACACAGAATCAGTCATCTGTATAATCTGGAATTGTTATCTTTATTGCATGTCTGTAACAACTCCATGAAGTGTGAAGAAATTAATAACTTTGTTATAGAAAATGTCGTAGTCATCGTGTAAAACGTGAACTAAATTAGTATTTAAACAAAACCACAATATATTCCTGACCGTTCAAGGAACGTAAGATCCCTTCTTTGCACGAGCTCAGGGTTGCAGGATATAGTATGACGACTGATGCATCGGTGTCACGATAAATCACGCTGATAGTACTCGTAATTTACACAGGAATCACGATGAATATGACTGAAATACTTTTGAAACCGGCGTTAAAGCACTATTCAAACTGTTAAAAAGTCAAATTGCATCAACACTTTCGCTGCCAAAGGCAGTCAAATGTTTATTAAAAACAATACAGATTGATGTAAGACATCTAGTCAAGAGCTGTTTCTCCAGAAATCTGCATTGTTTGCCACTTAGGCAATATATTTTACAAAATTTACTGTTGGACGAAAAATGTAGTGGTCCATTTTACAACATGAAAGAGTCGACTTTGTGAAATTCTGCAGTGAAAGATTAAAACATACCCGCAAAAAATATGGAAATTGTCTTTATATGAAACTATAATTATTGAATATAAATGAGACCTTGTTGAAAATGGAGATGTTGCCTATCAAGGTTTTTCAAAAATAGTTTGCTGTCAGAAAGCAACTGAATTGAGAAAACGTTTACTTAACAACATAAATATTTTCGACTTGTATTTATTAAGCAGCCAGAAGCAATTTAGGATTTTGCAAACAATGTAGATTCATGTGAGAAGGCTAGTAATGAGCTGCCTCTTCTGAAATCTGCATTGCTTGCCACTTAGACAATACAGTTTACGAAATATCCTGTTATACAAAAAATGGACTGCTCCAACTTTCAACATGGAACAGTCGACTTTGTTAAAGGGTTAAACAGCCATACTTCCTTTTTCTACTAGGTGGATGCCTCAGACTTGAACATCGATTAAAAATGATTACATAATCATTTCACAAATGAAATATCTTTCCTTGCTACAACTTGTGGGTTCGAGCAACCATTTACCATCAATGATAGCACACTTGTGATTCACAATCCCGTTCAAGAACGTATTAAAGGAATGCGTATGCCAGATATTGCCACCTCTCGGGACTCTCTGGCCGTCTGTGCTATACCAACGCATATAGCTCTTCTTGTTTGCGTCTGACCAATACTCACCTGTAAAGAAACAATTTACTTACTGAAAGTACGAAGGACTCCGCCGTGGTCAAGAGGTCACCGTCGTGGATTTCGAAACCGGGTGTCCCGGGTTCGATTCCCAGTCGCGGCACTACAGTCATGGTGGAGTGCCCTTGTGCAAGGCACATTTTCTACCCTTGTACTGGTTTGTTTACCCAGGGATCATGAATGAGTAAACTTTCGCAGTGATATAACTGTAATAATGTTGAAAGCGGCGCAAAACCCAAATAAAACAAACGAATACTAAAAGTATGAAATATCTGTTCTGTTAGTTTGCCCAGTATTTAAATAACGTCGTTTATAATTGATCCCAGAATAATTTAATAACTGCCCAAATATGTACAAATTGATATCACTATTTCAAACCAAAGAAGATGTAGTTTTAAAACGATTGAGTATCTCTAAACACCATCAAGTAATGTTATTCTGGTTACCTCGGTGAATGCTTTATTTTTTCCATTTGATGAAGTATTTACCAACGGGTACGAATTAAATTGTTCTACACAGACACTCTATTATGGTAGAAGTTTTGCTAGATATATATGTACATGTATGTAATAATTAAATATGTATTTAGTATTTAAACATGCATTTGGTAATTTGTACATACATGCATATATTACTTGAAATAATTTACACAACGATATAACATAACTTGTTTGCTTATTGACCTAAACTGTCTGGACATTACCTCTATATGTTGTCTTCCATTGATTTCTATTTATACACAGTTCGCCATCAACAATGTATAACTTCTGTATTATTCTCAGGTAAATCATTGAACTCATTCTGAGTATAAAGAAATTGAATTTAAATGTTGAAGTTTGAATACTGGTTTGAGCTAAGGGAGGCAATGTGTTTAAGTTCCATAAACTTTTGATTTATTAGAATGTTGAGCCGTTCAACAATAATGCAGTTTTGTCACGATGGTAAGTACTATTCGATGGACAGTACTATTCTAGTCAATTTTCCTTGCCAAAGGGCACCCTAGCATGCCCGCCGTGCCTAGGGATCGAAACCGGCTTCCCGGTTCTAATTCCCCGACGCTAACCTCTTGGCTTCCTATATGTCAAATTTTGCAGACAATGATAATTTTGGCAAGACTGTTCATCAGCAATTTTTAAAGCAATTTAAACTTCAGACTTTCGATTTAATATTGGCAAATTGTAAAGTTTTACATACAAATATGCCTGCAGACACTCGAATACACTTTCGTCCGCCAATGTGAATCTTTATAAGAGAATTCAAACATTTTAAATTCGATTAGATATATGTTGATTCAAATCTTTAACACGGAAATTAAACATTCGGGTAGACTTTCACAAATGCGAGTGTTTAATCGCATGTTTGATGTTTAAATTATCATGTCTACTTTATTATGGAAGTAAAACTGTTTTATAGATAAATACTATTAAGGGTTAGAGACATTGGACTATACTATACAACTTAAATAAATTTCCGTAGATATAGGAATTTTGAACCTTGATGTTCAGCGATTGTACTCAGATTTAAGAACTTTTCACTTTTGATATCAATCAATGATTTCAGATTGAGGACTTTGGACCTTGAATCCCACCTATATCTGTAGATCTAAGAAACTCAGACTTGGAATTCCGTCTATTATCCTAACAGTTTGGGATCCTGGATTTGATCTTGAATTTCAA
Organism: Clinocardium nuttallii; assembly: GCA_031471495.1. Taxonomy (NCBI): domain Eukaryota; kingdom Metazoa; phylum Mollusca; class Bivalvia; order Cardiida; family Cardiidae; genus Clinocardium; species Clinocardium nuttallii. The sequence continues at coordinate 10,684 of JAUELF010185049.1, read as the reverse complement.
CCATTACTCTTAGTTATAGATCTTGACCTAGGTTATGGACATTGGATTTTGAATGCCCTCAGTTGTACTAAGGTTTGGATCTTGTCCTATGTTAAGGATCATGAAAATATATTGTCCTCTGTTGAGGATCATGAAAATATATTGTGAATTAAAAGATGATGATATCCCATGTTAAGGGTTTTGAAACAACATTGTCCTCAGTTATAGATCTTTGATTTTGAATGAACCCATTATCCTATGTTGAGGATCCTGAAAATTCATTGTTCTGGGTAATTGATCTTGGATTTTGAATTAAATCCACTGTCTTTACTAATAGATCTTGAATTTTTAATTTCACCCATTGCTTTTAGTTATTGATCATGGATTTTTAATAGAATCCATTGTCCTAAGTTATGGCTGTTGTCCTTTGTTAAGGATCTTGAAAATTCATTGTCGTAAGTTATAGATCTTGGATTTTGGTTAAATCCATTGTCCTACGTTATGGATATTGTCCTATGTTAAGGATCTTGAAAATCCATTGTCGTAAGTTATAGACCTTGGATTTTGGTTAAATCCATTGTCGTAAGTTATAGATCTTGGATTTTGGTTAAATCCATTGACGTATGTTATAGATCTTGGATTTTGGTTAAATCCATTGTCCTAAGTTATGGATATTGTCCTATGTTTAGGATCTTGAAAATCAATTGTCCTTAGTAAAATATCTTAGATTTTGAATTAACTCCACTGTCCTTACTAATGTATCTTGCATTTTTAATTTCACTCATTATCCTTGGTTATGGATCTTGGATTGTGCATTTCACTCATTGTCATTTGTTTGGGATCTTGGATTGTGAATTTCACTCATTGTCATTGGTTTGGGATCTTGGATTCTGAATTTCACTCATTGTCCTTGGTTTGGGATCTTGGAGGTTGGTTTTTACCCACACTAGTATCAGAGTAGAAAATGTCCGGTCCATGATGACCGCATCTAGCGGGGACAGACAGGTTCGGTTCGAAAAAACACACAGTTACCACTTGGCCAAAGTGGATTCCCCAACATCTTTGCCTGCAATTTGCAGTTTGATCGTAGTATATTGAGCTACGCCTTATTGACACTACGCTTTTACATCATTTATAAAACTGGAGGGACTACCTTTAAAGCTTTTTACTTGTCAAAAGGAACGTTGTTTTAATAGGTTAAATATATACGGACGGTGACTACTCTGGCCCGCCTAAGTTTATTGTACACTGTACGGAACCGCATTAAGGATAACAATCCCCAAACGCGGCTCCTACTTTAACCCTTTCCCACACACACAAAACCTGCAGCAGACGACCTTGAAAACATAGTGACAACAATCTGAAAAATCACCATAAAATATAGCTTAATTGTTAAATAAAGTTGAAAATAAAAGAAGAAATTATTGATCAAAATGAGCAATTCACCACATTTTTTAAAACTTGGTTTCAATAATTAAACTAGCATGTAAAGATAATTATTTTAATAGTAACCGTGACGTTTTCAAAGTATTGTGCTGAAGATTTGCTGTGTGTTTGACAGGGTAATGAATAGAAAACCATTGTTTAAGGCAGTTCGAGAATACTTTAAAAAGGTCCAACCTGCATCATGTTGGAACTTCGCCCTAAGAAGACGATTGACCTCTCTGTTGTTTATTCTTATGAGATAGGCATTTTCCGTTTGACATTTTGCAAACGCATCGTTTTTTGTTGCTCCGACCTTCACAAATCTGAAATTTTACAAATTTCAACTTCTAATTGTGATTCTGCTCAATTTACATTTACGCAACAATTACCAACCTACTTAACTATTTACATATTACTTAACAATTCTCATTTAATCATTTAATTAACCATTTACATATAACTTAATAACACCTAACAATTGACATGTAACTAAACAATTGATATATTACTTAACACATATTACATGTCACGTCACATACTACTACACAATTCCTATTTTACAAACATGTTTTATGTAGACGTCAGATCTATACGAGCGCGAAAGTTAGGGTGTGAGATTGGAGATTACAGGGGCTGTATTGTCACCATAGACGTGCTTTCCTGATATTTGAAGGTCACTACGTACGCGTGTTATCTTTCCTTTACTCCTCCTTCGGTGCATACACAAAGTAGTCACAAGAAGAATTAGTTTGTGTCGCCTACTTCGGCAGGAAGAACCACCGAGTCACATTTCTGTCTTCTGTCTGTCACGTTTCCATTAATCGATATATTGTTAAATCAATAATCCCGTTTATATTCAAACACACTCGGGTTTTTTTTGTCAAATCAATAATCAAATATGTGATGGTGGGCACGATAACGATGTAAACTTACTTAAACATCATGCGCCTGCTGTCGATCATATAAGGATAGTGGTAAGAGCACGCGTTTTCTGTGTTGGTCCAGTTACCGGCCTTTGTACATGTCATCACCTGTTTGTACCATTGCTGTGTGTTCTGATCGTAACACCCATAGGCCTGTTTACTTCCCACATTGTACAAGTTACCATAATGTGGTATGGAGCTGAAGTCCCGGGGTGGTTGACAATCTATTGAGGTAAAAAAAATGTCCCTAATGGACTCGGCAATTTCCAAATGAGGTCGTTAGAGATCGGTAGAGTTTGTGGACCTATCGGTCGTTTCCATCGGAAATGTCAGACCAGTCCATGAATAATTTCGATATCAAGGCTAACGAATTCGGACTGAAATCGCAAAGCCTATACAATTTTAATAAATAGTGATCGACAGGCTATACATATGATAGTAGTTTAGTTATATTATGGTGTTTCCTTTGTAAATTTCTAGTCGTACTTCTCAATCGGTGTGAAATAAATCAATTTAAACTGACAGAAAAGAACCCAAATGGCAACTTTGTTCAAACGGTTGACAACTTCAATTAGCATAGCAATGGAAGTCATGTAAGTGCCATTAATTATTCAGAGGTTTGAATTCGAAGATCTAATTGGAATTCGAAAACCTACTTAAATTGCTATTATAAACGACGACGTGAGTCAAGGAGTGTTTGAATGCTACTGAGACTGAGAATGACATAAACTATTTCGATAAGTGGTTACTTTTATTTGGGAGAGCCACCTGACTTATTGTTTCTTTTTTACTTTTTGAATATCTAAATATAACATTACATTTGGTGTAACCATAGAAATAAGTTTTGAAAGTATTTTTGCTACATATTACCTATTATTTAATGAGTACACATTATATATTTCCAACAGTGGTTTCAATAATTATCATTCTTTTCAAAGTTGGGCCTACATGTTTTGAAAGTCGTCTAATAAATATTTGGTGTATCTAATAAAAATGTAACGAATAAAACAACTATCGTACCAATCAGTATGTATGAGGCTCTCAATATAAAGATAGTATACCACTTAACATATTTATTGTTACCTAGGGTAGACAGGTTCGGCGTTAATACTTGATTATACACTCATATAAACTTATATGATAAAGAGGTAACTTACAAATATCACAATACTCGTGATCTGGGTCCAGTTCACAAAACTTCGAAGATATGCTTGATAACTCAATTTCCGGTTCCACGGTTGTCCGTTGTGACGTTATTTCCGGACGTGTACTTGAAAACGTTGTATCCGGCCCTGTATATTTACTCATCAGTCCAGTCGTACTTTGCGAGGTGCTTCCAGTTTCCGTCTTTGAATATGCGCGGCCTGTCGTAGTTTCATATGATAAAAAAGAACTTCTTGTCGTGGTTTCAGACGCTACAGAAGTACTTTGTGCAGCAATTTCAGACTTTATAGACGTACTTTGTTGCGTATTGTCATCTCGAACGTAAGTTGTTTCTGGCGTTACAGAAGTAGTTTCGGTCGTTTTCTTCTCAGTGGTTACTGTTGGTGACTGTATAAGACATATATTTCGTTCATATCAAAATGGAACAATTTAGGTTTTATCTTATTTGGGTTTAACACAATTTTCAATATTATTGCAGTTATATATCGGCGATAAAACATATAAGTAATGATATCTGACTGTGTTAAAAATCAGTATTAGTGTCGAATTGTGCCATGCACATTGGCGCCCTACATGACCGACTCGAAAGCCCGGGGCTACTAGTCCGAAATACCCACGCGAAAACGACGGCTGATTAATACAGTTTACTGTCCATGGCACACACGGGCGCACCCACACACATTAGTTCGGTTATTTTCTTTTAAAGTATTCATTTCAAATATATCACATGTGCTATCAACTTGAGTGTAATCATACCCATACGCTAAAAGCCTCCACTCACTTAATAATAATAAATTATTTTATTTATTAAAATAAAACAACACAATAAAATATTATTTCTTATTTAAACAATGTTACCATTTATTATGTTAGTTAAATTGCGATTTAAACCGCTTTCAACAGTATTTCAGTTATATCATGAAGTTACCTGAGTAGATTATCAGAACTACTCGTATTATTTGATAGCGATGCATTTTTTGTAATATTATCCCCGCATCCCTGCGGGCCAAGGAATGACCGGTTTTAAAGTATTTGGTAAGACCCGCTGCGGATCGAACTATGGTTTCCTGCTTCCATGGCCGTCGGTCTAGCCACTTCACATAGTAGAAGGTCAATAAAGGGGCCTGTCCATGTAACAAAGAGTACACGTTTGTCTTAGTGATATCCCATTTAATAAACCAGCACAACGCATCCACACAATATGATCGATAGCAACACGGTTTACATGTTAAATACACAAGCTTGTCAGAACATGCTGTCAATTTGTGTAGATTCTGACAAGACTGAGCAGAACAGTCAAACCTGCGGTAAAGACCATCTTGGAATAGCAATTCACTTTCTATAGCAAACACAATTTTAGTTCCCTTATAACTCTTTATCTACATAAATGATCTTGCAATTAAACACCACCAGTTAACACAGACCAGATTCCTTTGTCACCCCATGGGTGGTCTTTATGCATAAGTTCCGCTAAATAATATGATATTAATCCGAGTGTGCGTACGTGTACCTATGTGTATGGACGGGCTCATTTATGGTAAATCTAACCTGACGTTTTGACGAATCTTTTTCCCAACACATGAACCCTGCCTTTCTTTGCTTCTTAGCTTGATAAGTACCACTACCACCTCCCTTGTCGTGTGTCTTGTAACACATGTTTGTTCGTGCGTTAAAATTGATCAACATGCAGTCATCGGACGTCTGGCATTGTTTGATGCAACGATTTATATTTGTGTTTGAAGTTCTCTCAAAGATTCCTGGTTGATCCTGATCGATGGATATGTACCATGAAGGTTTCGGTCTTGGTGCCCCTTTTGATCCGTTTATTGTTAACAAAACCACGATATAGATGCTCCATATTGCTTTTGAAACACTCAGACTTGTTGTTATAGCCATACTTGCTACACAAAATTGAAGTTAATACTACACTTCATATTAGCAATGCAACAAAAAAAAGGACTAAAGAAATACGTATCAATGCGTTCTAAATAAAAACAAAATAAGCATTTGTCCGTTACATTCTTATTATATCATTATAGTTAACTGTGTGACGCAGTGCAGTTTGCTTAAAGTTTATTGAGTCACATAACAAATTCAGGGACTAGAAAGCTTTTGATCTTAGGTCTGCAGATCGTTCAATGTTCACTGTTAATTAGTACGCTAGCTAATGGTAGCGTATCCACCAATCACATTAAAGCTCCAGTAAAATGAGACAGAACGCATTGCATATGTGCCACTATAACGCCTTGTGTCCAATGTACTTTATGCTAAATTAAGTGCACTCTTTTAGATAAAAGGTGACTTCTTTCTCTGTTTCCAATGGCGTTTCAAGAGTAAGTTTCCAGTACTACTGGGTCAATACTCCATTTATCCTGACACTAGCCAGTTATTCGTAATGTGAACCGCCAAGATGGGCAGCCATTACTACCATTCTTAAAGTCTTTGGTATGACTTAGTCGGGTTTCAAACGGATAAGGCTAACGGTACAAGAGCACGTGAGCAATGCTTGGTTGGTTCACAGTGTACACGTTTATTGCAAAGTATTATTTAGGCCACCGGCCCATACACAAATACAAACATTTACAAAACATGTGTGACACATGTGTGCCACAATCAGTATTATACATAATACTGTATATTGCATCGATAACTATACAGTCAAGACATAAACAACAAAAAACAGTATATCTGGAATGTTTTACTATTTAAGACTATCGTAGACTCGTCCGTATCAATTTAATCATTTCAGGTTAAATTCTTGTTTCGTATATAATTGTATATATACATCATCATGCAAAATGTCTTTATAGCTCTTTTTTGCTGCTGTTAATGCATAGTAAACGTACATTGTTCGATTTCTAACTGTTGTGACATTTTGTGACGACATTAGCGTGTAAAACTCTTCAGAGCTAGGTTGATTTAGGACATATGCTGGCAGAAATGACACGTAAATCAGAATATAACGGCCAAGCTATTACGAAATGTGACTCATCTTAATCTGGAGATTCATAATAAAAAACATTTCCTATATTCTCTAGAGATATCCCTGTATCTACCCTCCAGCTATCAATGCATATGGCTAGAAATACGAAATGATGCCAGACATCAACGAAATATCTTTATGTCAATATTCAAAATATATGACTCAACCGTAAATTCAGTCTTATAGTGTAAACAATGGAAAAATTTGTTATAACCATTACACTTTGCAAACCAATATTGTTTATATTGATCAGATAATCTTTGTACATATTGCTTCAGAAATTGATTGGCATTATCTTATCGACAAATTGTTTTTCTTATATATATATATCCAAACCCATGTATGTACATTTATCGTAGCACTTAAGCATGTCATAACATAATTGTATGTACCTATGGTTAGCATACTTTACAAACGTATCTAATATTTAATACACCATTTAGCTGCAAAGATATACATAGGTAGTCTTCAAGTAAAACTGAAAATTACATGATAACATGATTCTGCAGTAACGTTAAAAATAGTTTACAAGCAATGATTTATTCTCTAAATGGCTCAACTTCTCAAAAGCCGATATCTCAGATCCGTACAATAACACCGAAGATACAGTATCAAATACTTTTAAAAAACAGTTCTATATGGGATTGTACCTATTGAAATAATGAAGTAAGTGTAAAAGAACCTCCTTTGCTTAAACTGTCTTCTGACATTTTAGACAGAAACACTCAATTAGTATAAAGGATACCAATGTTTGTAAAACCATTTACTACTTCAATTAAGTTTTCCTCCATTTTCATTTTTCTCTTACAGTTAAATTTCCTCCTTTTTTGAAAACTAAGATTTATATTTTAAAATATTAACAGATAATTTATAATCAGTACTAAACTTTTCTAAAAGATTGATTTGTGTTTGCAAACCAATTACTGTGTCTGCGGTTAATGCAATGTCATCAGCAAACATCAAAATAAAGATTTCAGTAATATCAGGGCACAGTTGAATACCACGCAGATCGTTATTATACTAACCCTTTCCCTCATACGAAAATTATGCAGCAGACGACTTTGAAGATATTTTATTGAAAATGGAAAGTCTCTATAATTGAATGGATAACCTATGACTAAACGTGGAAAACATTATGGCAAAACGTTCTTTTTTCACTATGTTTTCAAAAAGCCCTCTGTTGCAGAGGCGTCAGAAAGCGTCTATATGAGGGAAAGGGTTAATACACAACGAATTACAGTCCTTTCTAAGGCCTAATGGACAGGGAAAGGTTTAACTATAAGATTCCATTGATGATCTTACTCGTGCCTTGACCATGGAATAAATGACTTAATGGATTTAAAAAGATTACCTTTTATACCAGTTATTTTTTAAATGTCAAAAAGAATATCTCGATGTTCTGAATCAAATGCATTTTGGAAATCAATAAAGGCTACATATAATGGTTTACCTTAAGTATTGAAGGACAAAGGCATTGCCTATGGTCGAATATCCTGACTTGAAACCAGCCTGGCATTCTGATATTTTATCATATATATTGACATAAGATGTTTCTCTTTTAGTAATGAAGGCAGTATAATTCTTACTTATTATATCTATAAGAGCAATAGTTCTATAGTTATTTCGTTGGTGTATTCTTACTTTTTGTATGAATGGTATGATAATGAGTTCAGCCCATTTAGAGGGAAATTCACCGCATGAAAAAGTCTTCAAAAGTTTAAATAAGTAAGGCACTAAAGCATCTACGCCGTATACAATATATTTCTTTTAGTAAGGACGGCAGTATAATTCTTACATATTATATCTATAATAGCAATACCTCTATATTTATTTCGTTGGTTAATACTTCCTTTTTTATGAAGTACAATTAATTCAGCCCAGGTAAATAAGTAAGGCACTTAAACATCTGCGCCGTATACAATATATTGTGACAACATGCTACCACCCGATGCCTTATTAATGTGTAATGCAGCGTTCACATAGTGCCGATTATGGCTCCCGTTTGCGATCAGGCAGCGCTACGACACGAACAGGGAAAAGGACGGATTACTATCCTTATTGATCTAGAATGTCCTACCCATGTCTGAACACAGTCGTATACATTCGTAACAGAGTCATACTGATCGGGAATGTCCGGAGAGGTCGGCCAAGTCTTCCCGACAGATAGGTGCGTCCCGTAACATTCGGGAAACTCAGCCGATTTTGTCTAGTCGGATTAAAACCATGACTGTGTCGTACCAGATTCTGCTGTATCGGATCAAAATCGTAAAAGTGTCCTGTGTTGTCTGGATTATGTTTGGACGGTGTCCTGTGACACCGGCATGATCTGGACAACTTTTGCACTGCCGTTTCTTGTCGATTGAGTCCAGATCTTGCCGAAAGAAGCGAACTGTCCTTGCCAAATCCGTTCCGGAATAGTCCCGTTATGAATACGAAATTCGGCAATAATAACCATGTCAGAGTCCCTACAAATACAGAGCACGAAACGACCGAGTCCAAATAAAGCCGTTTGCAATGCGGCATAGCAGACTGTGATAGGACTGCGTTCCGATAGTGTCCCGATCATCTAAAATATGGCGACAGTTTTAGGATTCCAGATGCGTGGATTTCCAGATTTGGCTGAGCTGCTCATGTCTGGAGTATAACGTATGTGTTCGTCATTCATTGACAGTACTTTGACCGGTCCACCGTAAATGCCGGAATACAGCGGTGGTAACGGGCTCAGTCTCACCACTGTAGACTTGCTTGACTTCTTCAACTGGTTCACCATATCCACCAGATTCTTCAGCAAATGAATGCATAGGAGAAATAGAAATATGCTTCCTTTTCCTTTCTTGGTTCTGAGACAATCTGCCGATAACTGGCAGCGTTGCTCCTTGTATAACTACCGAGGTTGGAGTGAGAATCCACCGTCGCACGATTCTTTTATAGGACGGGACTATGACGTAAAACGATTTTCTAACAGATGTCTTCCTCAGCGTCGGTTCACTGCCTGGTCATTGTCTGATCGCATTTGGGGGAATAGGGCTGTTGCCGGTCCTTTTTTACCATGCGCAAGATTCACATGGGATCAGAATCGGGCCGAATTCAACTGGAATCGGCTGAATCGGAACGCTTCCTGAACAATATATGATTCTTGTCGTGATTAAAATATGTTTTTTACAATTTTTCATAAAGTTTCAATTCCCAGCCACGAATCACAGGCTCTTGATCATACTTTTGACATATTTTCATCGGGAATGGTCATATCAAGGACGGCAGTAGAAATACTGAATGTGTGCCTGACGCTTTAATCACACATAGCGTCATTTATCTCAAACTCAATGATTTCTTTTATTTCATCAACATCATTGGAATGTACAGAACATTTTTTTCAGTTGCAAATACTTGTTTAAAGTGAGTAAACCATGTCTCGGATGGTATATATGTTTTGCATTATTTATCAATTTTCTGCCAGGTCAATTTAGAAGTGTTTAAAGGCGATTCAAGTTTATTGACACGAGTGTAAGTTAGCCGATGAATGATTATAATATTCTTCACGGATAAGCAACGCTATTTCTGTTTCATTCGATTTATAATACATGTTTATACTTGCACAAACATTGCAGAAAAACAAGAAGGACTTTCCAGCTGGTTCCAAATTATTTCTGAATCGGATTGTAAATTAAAATCTTCTAAGATTTTACAATAAGTCTATCGTAATTAAAAGCTTTGTCTAGCATTGTCCCTTTAACAATTTAAGGTCAAGGTTAAAAAGGAGTATCACATAGTCCGCAATTAAAAAACGCATTTCTGTTGCACTATGATAGTGCAATATACATGTAATTCTGATATTTCTCTTCATCTCTTATATCTCAATTCCAACTTGGATTTATTATGTTGCGTCCTGTGATATTTTGTTTAGGATTCAGGGGAAGAGAGTTGGTCAGAGAAGAACAACGACACTATATATTTAATGTATAAAAAACGACATACGAGAACATAGATCAATAAATGTACTAAACGAATTGACGAGTTTTTGTTTTGTTTGTTTTATGGCGGTATTACGCCGCTTTCATAATTATTTCAGTTATATCGCGGCGACAGTTCACTTATATCGCGGCGACAGTTCAGTTATATCGCGGCGACAGTTTACTTATATCGCGGCGACAGTTCACTTATATCGCGGCGACAGTTCACTTATATCGCGGCGACAGTTCACTTATATCGC
>JAUELF010184720.1:5091-24583 GCA_031471495.1 Clinocardium nuttallii | reverse complement strand
CAACGCCAACGCCAACGCCAACGCGGACGCCGTGGTGAGTACATAAGCTCCCCTATTTCTTCGAATAGGCGAGCTAAAAATAAATTCTGTACATTTTTTTTCCCCAAAATTTCTAAATGCTCTCTACTATAAGCTCTAAACAAAGAAGACCCAGACCGGCTCCTACAGGTGGTCTCTCAAGCAAAACTGACTTTGCAGGCAATTTAAAATTTGGCATAGAGTTATATATAAAACTTGAGTATAATCTCAAACTCAAAATTAAGCGCACTGACTGGTTGCTTTTGCGTACATGCCCAGAAGCAACAAATCAGTGCGTTTTATTTTGAGTTTGAGCTTGTTCTCAAGTTTAATAACCTCCGGGACTGGTTGTCCAGGCCACTTTTGAGTTGTCACCAATTGAAATCATAACGGAATTTTAATTCAAGCATTAGCTAGATAATTCGTAACATTCAGCAATCAACCAGTGAATTAAGACATTTTTGTGAATAATAAAGACCAAGATCAGACTGCACAGAACATGCAGTTTTATCTTTGATTTGCAGTCTGCTATTTCAAATGAAATCCTGGTATGGGTCCCCAAAAAAGTTTTGAAGATTCTATGGATCAACTCTTCACCACCCCCACAAAAACTTCTGCAGGTTACTTATCAACATACTAACACAAAAATATGAAAACAAGAGGGCCATTTAATTGTCACTTGGTCACTCAACTGTGATTAACCGTTTCCCTATTCTGTAATTGTGAAAAAAAACTAAACCTCTCCTAATGATTCAATTGAATATGATCAGTTTTGGAAACAAAGCACAGAATAAAATTGCCGATTATAGTAGCTGAGACTCTAATATGCAATATTACAATAGGAAAACAGAACAGATCCAGATCAAATAGCTCCTTTAGGAGTTTAGGACTTGTTCAGTAAATCACTGTTGGATGGGGCCATTTTTTACCTCGGGGCTAAAATTTGGAGCCCTGTGAACCAGAAGGTCATCATTTGTACAACCTTGGAGAATTAGGCGATATAACATACCAAATCTGGAAGCTGGATCAGTTACAGGAATATATTAATGCAAAATGTTAAGGTCAATTTTGTTTAGACTTGGTTATTTGGTCTATTTCAAACTTGCATAATTATGATAATGATTAATACTAGGTAGTTGAGTTACAAGAGGGCCATCATGGCCCTAAATTGTTCACTAAAAACTGAAGCGCATTACGACTCCCCTACTTTAACACCAATTTTTAGAATATATATTTCAGACAAAGTTTTTTTTTCCCATTCAAGCACCTTTCTTTACCATTTCGAAAGCAGCATAATCGTAATAGATTAAACACTGCCCCCCATTACATCATTAAGTTGTAACATTGCACAGTGTCCTTGTCATACCTGTTTCTTTGTTACAGGCAAGTTTAATCTTGTGTAATACAATAAAAAAACACTATCAGTATAGTTAAGAACATTATAAAATTGACAATCAATCCAACCCTGATCCCAATTTTGAATGCTTTTTGTTGCTTATTCTGAATGGACTTGCTGTTGAAATCAATTATGGCATTCATGCTAATACATTTAAATATAATTTGGACTTCTACAGTGTGATTGCGACAACATATCAATTTTCTTTCACAGAAAATTGCAAGTTGTTGCAAGCACCTGTTGTTCTGGAATTGTTTATAATGTTACAAAGGAACAGAAAATTTCAGCTCAGTCAGCTCAGCCCTCTGTTTGCACTAATTTGGAACTAATGTCCAGCTACCAATCCAATCAGTTTGTCTATTATACATGAACTATATTCATAATTGTATCAATATTCACCACTACACTTTAAAAAATCCACTTGACTCCTTTATAGCCCTTATTAGCATAGCAGTAAGAGAATCAGGATCATCAACCCTTGGGAGCCATAATTGAAGGGCACATGTTGATACAAATGGCAGGCGACCACCTTCTTTGTCGTAAAACAGGATGTATATTGGTTTTGGGAACCCACAGGGTGGAACATGATCAGCACCTGTGATGAAGCTGAGTAGATCACTATAGGATACTTCAAAGTCCTCAACTGAAAAATAAACGTATTGTAAAACTTACATTTTTACTTTACCATCCTTTTCATCTAGTATCAGATTTCTTACATACATGTATGTCATTATTATAATATGATGTAGCACTTTACTTTGTATGTTCAATGTATAGATTTTTTTTTTGTATCCATTTTCATGCCATAGTAGCCAATATTCTATTTCCCCATAGACCATGTACTTACAGAAAAAATTTAAATTTACATTTGAATTTAAAGGCAATGATTGAACGGACAATACGATTAATGGTATTCTGTGTATGATGCTTACAAATAAAATTTCTCAGTTAACATCAATGTTACAAAAATGGCAATTATAACAGAAACCTTGCTCCTGAATGTTATTTCGTTTTCAAATCTTCTTTTGTAAGGATGGACTGATAAACCTGTAAAGCATGCCAGTTCCATTGTAGTTGCTTTATATTTTGAAAGCAGAAAACCTGTGAGGGTCTGAGCTGCTCTACTAGCTTTTGGTTGTCCTTGTCTTTCATATTATATATTTTAGATATATTATTATATTGTAATTCAAAGAGATATGTGTCCAAGACCAATAACCAAAAGCTGAAAAATTAATCCATTAACACTCAAATGTCTTTTTATGGGTCTATGCAAAATGTCTTTGGAAAACTTTGTGAAAAAAGGAGAAATTGCTATGATGTTTCATACAATATTTTCTACCCTATAGGCCTATTTAATTTGTTGTCTGCAGATTCTTTCAAACTGGGAGGGTCCAAAACTTGCTGATGAGTTAAGCCAGGCAATATTGTTTGTTTTTCAACAGGGATTGAGTGGTTATTGCTTAAATGAATTTTAAACACCTATTGTATACAAAATGAACTTATTCACAAAAATCTGAAAATTCTGAAAATATGAAGACATTTCTTTCAAATAATATTGAAAATATTGTGGCCAAAAGAATTTTTGCTCAAATTGAGCAATATTTCCTTTGGTCACAATGTATTTAGAAGTTGTCTGCTGCAGTGACTACTATATGTGTTTTAATGGGGTGATGAAAAGTTAAAATGACCTTTTCACAAAATAGCTGTAATATGCCTCAGGCTAGTTTTTGATAACCGATTTGTGAAAGTTTGGTCCAAGTTTGATGAAAAATGTAGTTCCAGTTGCAATATTGCAACCACTTCATTGAACAAAACTGTTTGAAAGTTTTCGAAAGAACTTTGTCAAAGAAACATTCCTACACAATTTAGTTGAATTTTATTCAGCAGTTTATGAGGTGATGAACAATTGGTAACTGGTGGATGAAGACCAATCACAACAGTGGCAGTTCACCTTGAGCACTTGGTGCACTAGTCAACTTAATAATAATAATTTGCATCTCATTATTTCTTAATATGTTTATATTCACCTTCAATTGATTGGAGAAACAATTCCCATGAATATACAGTTATTTCTTCAATGCGTCTGTTATTTGATCCTCTTTCTGCGTAGTTTATCTTAAAAAGGCTAACAATTTCATCTCCTGTTAGTTTTTTCTCATCATAGCAAAAGAGTGGTTCAAACAAGTCTGGATTATCTGTCACAAGATCCCATAACTTGTTAATCTGGTTTATTCCTGAAAGAAACTGGTTAATTTCCCCAGATATCCTGAAATTGATAAAAACACAAGAGATACAATAATCTCTTCCTAACTCTTCATCACCTAGCAACAAACTGGCAGCAGGCGACATTTTAAACATTTGAATAAAACTCCCGAACTTCTTTAAACATTAAAGCTGCAAACAATGTGTCCAAAGGAAATATTGCTCAATTTATTTCCTTTGGACACAATGTTAGAAGTCATCTGCTGCAGTGACGCATATTCTTCAGGTGTTGAAGAATTAAATCACTAAGTTTGGAATACATCAACAAATCAAATTTTTTTATCATGAACAAGAGCTGTTACTAGACTTGACTGTTCGAAGAAATAATTGATCTACAACATGTTTAAGAAATCTAAGTAGTGTACAAGTAAAACCAATAAGGGGCATAAATCTGCCAAATTGTAAGCTAACTATATGACACAGAATACATGTGTAAAGTTTTAAGTTAATACCATTGGTAATTTTAGAGATACTTAGACTTGCATGCAAAACTTTTACCAAATATCTAACCAATTACCTTGATGGACTTCGAAAATATTTAAGAATGAAAGAAACTGATAAGTAAACTTTAATATCAGATGTTTAAAGAAAATGTTGATGACGGACAAAAGGTTATCACTGAAGTCAATGGTGAACTAAAAAGAGAAGTGACATTTTGAGTCACAGTAAAATAAGAGTTGCATTGTCAAGAAGTTTCAGATGGACAGGGTCAACACATAATGCCTCCCACCATTCTTTGAATGGAAGTGGATAGACAACGGACATCCAGCGATCACAATAGTTCACTTTGAGCATGTTGTGCTCAGGTGAACTAAAAATAAATGGGTAAAACCAAAAGTACCTGTAATACAAGTAATGTTTGTAGATCATTTGAATTACAACAGTCTCTTTACTATCAGTACTTGTCCGGTAAATGTTGACCATTCCTGCATCTAATAGAAAATCCCCATGTTCAAACAAGAATGCATCCAATTGTTCTGGACTGTCTGCATCTTTTAACTGTAATACAAGAAAAGTTAAAGTTTTATTGGTCAAACACAACATTATTTTTAATTGACATGGAGATCATTTTTGATTTAAAGATTTATTTTTGCCTGCTTGTAAACGACTTTTTCAGATCTCATCAATATTTGAACATTCTGTGCAAGTTGTGAAAAGAGTTATGTAAAAGAAGCCCATGGGGACTGAACACTACTACAAGCCGATAGTCAAAATAAGATATTAAAGCACTAGCCCTGTTATTTATGCAAGATAGTCATTTTTAAAAAGTATTCAAGCATTTTTTTTTATTATGCCCCGAAGGGTGGCATATAAAGTAGTTGCACTGTCCATCACACATTAAGAATCCTGCATTTTCGGGGGCATTTGTAATTACTGTGACAGCTCTACAAAGAGTACATGTAAAGTGAAGGCCCTATGCTGTAAATGAAAAAAAATATAACTAGATCAAGGGGTAATTGATTGCATGAGGGCTAAACATCACTTAAAAATATTTCAGTCATTTCATGACGCCCAGCTATTACAGGTGGAGGAAAGCCCCGGATGATTAATGTGCCTATTTTAAGCACAGAAAGCAAACAGGTGAGACCACTGACCTACCGCAAGCCAGCTGGATAGCTTCCCCACATGAAAATATTTGGATCCACCAGGGCTGGAACTCACGTGATGGGGGGGCTAAATGGTTATGAGTCTGGGACCCTAACCACTAGGTACCCAAATCAAGAAGTAATATCCATCCCTTAATAGTCCAATCTTAGTATTCTTTGATCTCCTCCTAGCTTTCATATACATATCAATATGGTAATGTGTGTTCCGTTTTTAACCAAGCACCATAATACGTGAATTATCTTGGTCAAAGTCTACTGAAGTTCAGAACAGAATGTTTTCAAGATTTCCACATATATATATTAAAAATACGGGTGTAGGAAGAACGAAAAACACGTTTCTTTTTACTTATTTCATGTAATTTAAGAAATTTGATAAAGAATAAAGTAATAATAACAGAAAATATTGACTTCTCGACCAGTTTCACCTTTCAGATCTTCAGGAGTGAGTGTTGTCCTGGAAACGAAGTCGTAACGTCATTTTAACAGGGGAAATAATTATGTACCATTTTTATACGCAGGATTATCCATCTTTTGTTAATAGACATTTGTATTTAACTCTGGCTTTAATTTATTATTAAAAAAAAGCTCTTTTCCTTGCTTTTGTATTGTCGAATCCGTATTTAATTTATAAAATGGGAAGATAACATATTTTGGATCTCTTTTAGGGCAGACAGAAAGATGTTTGCTGACTTTTAAAAATCTTAATTTTTCATCGCGTATTTGCTGGTTATTAACTGTCACCCTATTTCTAAGAAAGTTCCCTGTTTCTCCAATATATTCTAAACCGCATCCTGTGCATTTCATGACATAAATAACGTTTGTAACTGCACAGTTGCAGCTAAATCCAACAAGTGGTTTCGGAAAAGAAGATTTTTATAGATTTTAAACAAAAATCAATTCTGTTGTCATGGCAACCACAGTTCTAAATCAAATAAAAAAATATCAAGGAAAAAGTTCATGCACACACGGACGGACAGACAGACACAAGGCCATGACATAAGCCCCGCTGGCCTTCCGCCAGTGGAGCTAAAAAAAACTTTGACAGACTTCCAACAATGAAATTTACCTGAGATTTTTTATTGCAATTGAATACTAGTGAGTTTATTAAATTAGGAGGCATTGATAGTTGCGATGGACAACAGACAAAAGGTGATCAGAATGAATCACCTTAATCGTTTGGCTCAAATGATTACAAACACCCACCAAAATATTGACAAGTCTTAACAGAGGATGGAAACCTTGACATTGAGCTAAGCTCTTCTGGCCTTAAATTTGGCGAATGGAGTTAATTATCATTTTTTGAATACCTTCTTCACTATTCCATTAATTTCTTCTGGGAGAAGTGATTCCGCTTCATTTGATGAAACTGTCTTCTTCCTTCCCACCATCCAGTTATACATCTCGTTACTGAAAAAATGAGGCCCTGGACCTTCTTGTGCAAGAGACAGTCCAATAAGTTTGCCTACAAGGCCATAATGTTGTGTTTCTAGTAGCTCTAAGTTGTGGGTAACATACTTTGCCCTATCTGGGCCCGCAAAAAATCTGGATTCATGAAGCTCTTTCATGACTAACCTATAAATGAAAGTGTGATAATAAGTATAACAAGAAATGTGCGGAATTATGTGTCTCGCCTGTCACCAATGTGTCAGTAATGTGACAGTTTGTTTAACCCATTAAATCACAAGTAATATTTGGACTCGCCCAATTTGAAAGAATCTGCAGACGATAAATTTAAAATTAATTGCAAAGAATTTAATCCCTCTTATAGGGTAAAAGATATTAAGGAAAATAGAGAAA
Source organism: Clinocardium nuttallii (assembly GCA_031471495.1). Taxonomy (NCBI): domain Eukaryota; kingdom Metazoa; phylum Mollusca; class Bivalvia; order Cardiida; family Cardiidae; genus Clinocardium; species Clinocardium nuttallii. The sequence goes on along the minus strand of JAUELF010184720.1, from coordinate 17,503 downwards.
TTGCTCATTATGATCTATTCCATTTTCCACAATGGTTTCCAAAGTCGAAAAAGGGGCATAAATTCGCTAAAATGTAAGCCAGAGTTATATGACTTGGCATATGGCCTAACTATATGACCCCGAATACATATTTAAAGTTTCAAGTGAATACTTTCAGTAGTTACAGAGATATGAGCTTGCATGCAAAACCTTAACCAAAGCATTATGTTGACGCTAATGCCAATGCTCGGATGACAGTAATAGCTCTCCTTATTCTTTGAATAGTCGATCTAAAAAAGTAACAACAAACATTATTAACATTTGTTGATTTCAAATTTGTTACTTTGGCATTTGCATTGGTCTGGTATAATTTATAAACAACACAGCTAAGTAAGCCAATGGTCAACAATCATGTTAAGTTTCACTACAGTTGGCCAATTATCGAAGGTAACATGGCTTAGAAAACACATTCTATGTAAAAGAGCCCCTTAGAATGTTTAATTCAATGTCGTGAACATGACCTTTGGACCTGGATATGACCCAGACATAAATTTCAGATAGACAGACTGATGGATTTTTGATGAATCAAAGTTGTGACCTTGACAATAGGAAGAGGTGTGTATAAGTTGTATGTGACACACCCTTAGCCCCTTAGAATGTTTGAGTCAATGCTGTGACCTTGACCTTTACAGCTGGATGCTAAATGCTATGCACGACATGTGTCACTAAAGGCAATAATTATGTAAAGTTATATTATATTCTGACCTTCCATAAAGGAGATATGGCCTGAACATAAAATTCATTTGAAAATATCCCTTAGAATGTTTGAGTCAATGTTGTAACCTTGAAGCTAAGGGCCACACATTGTCTGACTAAAGGCAAAATACATGTAAAGTTATACTGAATTCCTCCAATATCTGGATATGTGAAAATACCCCTTAGAATGGTATCTTTCCAGACGGACATGGTGAATACTATATCCCTGTACTTCCGGAAGGGGATAACACTATTTGTTGAATTTCTTCATTAGATAAATCAATAAATACCATGTTTGTCAGTTTTAAAAGAATCAAATATGGATTTTTCTTCATTACTATTTCACAAATAGGGAAAAAGAAAAAGGTTAACTTTATAACAAATTACTTTCTGGGTAAGTTGAAGGCAATATTTTGCACTGAATTTTTATCTTGAAATTGGTCCTTGTTAGGATGACATTAAAGTGTTAATCAAGTGATGCACAGTAATAAAAGCATACTAAATATTATGGGTATTTTAACTTTCATACTGTAAAACTTTATCACAAATCTGGGTACTGTAACTTTCAAACTGTAAGTGTATTGTAATGGGCTATGCTAAATATGTAGACAGATGGAAAACAGTAAAACAAAATTCTCTTAATCAGCACAAACATAAAACACTATTTACAAACCTAAAGAACTCTCTACGTGGTCCACCATGATCTTCGCCAAGCTCACCACTGAATTTTAAATATAACCTTGAAAGCAAATTAACATCTTGTCTGCTAATGGCTCTAAAGGCAGAATCGAGTATATTACTTCTCATTATAAGAAGTCTGGTAACAGAACTAGATGCCACAGCTTTTGCCTGAAAACTTTTCAGAACCTGTTCTAGTGGAACTGTCTGCTGTGTTCTGAAAAGATATTAATGTAAAACTAGAAATGTGACAAAATGTGCTAAGAAGCCAGTGCAAAATGGCAATTGCCTTTTAACAAATTGTAATCAAAACTTTTCAAGAAATAGGCAACTTCAAAGCTGAAAGTCAGAAATGTGACAATCAATGACCCTAAGATATACATGTATATAGAAAGTTTGGTAATCCTTGACCTAGGTGATTTAGTCTATGAGACACACTTGATTTTAAAAGCAACATGAAAGTTAGTAACAAAAACTAAAAGTATTATGCTTCACTCCAGCATCCAAGGTGTATACAACAAAAGGCCCATAGGGCCCAGTGTTGCTCCACTGGACAAGTGTATATATATGACATATATTGTTCCTGACAGATTAATGCTGACATATCCATACATTAGATTGACAGTGTACTATTGTCATGTAGTGAAAACTAGATCACTCAAGGCCATATTTGCAAAACTTAAACACGAAATCTAAACACAAATGCAGACAGACAGTGCAACTTCTATATGCCTCCCTTCGGGGGCATAAACAGTCTACAAATAGTTTTCAGAACATTCAAGCCAAACTAATGAAATTAGTTGTATGTTATGGAGAAGATACTTTATTTTTTCATTATTTACCACATATTGAAAATTAACCTAGTCCACAGCTGCTGTACTTTTTAAAGATTCTGAAGGAATTTGACATTTAGATTTAAGCAGGGAGATCTTTCAACTTTTTACTCTATATCTTACCAGCAGCAGCCATACAGACATAGTTTTAGTCCTATGTAAACTAAAAAAGGTATTTTAAGGATTTGACATGTCAAAATAAATGACATCCAATCAGCAGGCCCTAAATTGCTCACCTGAGTCTAAAGTGGTATTTGTTACAAATTATTTACTATCTTAAGATCTCAAGCTTTGCTGGCCATCTTGTTCAACTGACGAGAATTTATCATATTCTGTTGAGGGTGAAAGGGGACACCTTTCTAAGAAAGTGTTTTAAAATTGCATCACTGGCTAGATGGGCAATTGTTTATTAAGATTATTCTATTTATAGCTAAAAAACCCATCTTCTTCAGCTAGGTGAAACCATTTTAGAAATTTTGGTATTTGATAAAGGGAACCTTTCTATGAAATTGTTTTCAAATTAGGTCATTTATTTAGATTTATGTTTTAAACTGCTTCTATTTAAAGTTCTGGTGGCAAGCTTGTTCGACCAAAAGGAGCCATTTTATACAGTCAAACTTCGCTAGTTCGAACTCGCTTAATTCGAATACCCTGCTTAGTTTGTCGGTAAATGAAAGTCCCTTTATATTATATAGACAGTAAGATATATCAACGAAAACATGTGGTAAAAGAAGAAATTGCTCATTTTGAGAAATTTCTTCATTTACCACATGTCTTGAAAAGCATATTTAGTATCAATTATCCATGTCAAATACATTTGGTGTTGTAATTCTAATGATTTACATGCATATTCTATGTAACTTTCATCTAAGGATTGTTCGAACACAAGGTTAATTCGAACACTTTTTCTCGGTCCCTTGCGTGTTCGGACTACCGAAGTTTGACTGTACATTTAAGTAGAGGATGATGGGAGGAACACTCAGGTGACTGGCTCAAGCAGAAGAGTTTTGAAATATTTTCATTTACGTTCATTTACAGTTCTTTTTAGCAATTTTGGTTGAGGGTGGTATAGTAGAAACATTACTGCAAATCTAAATAATTTGACCTTATGGTTTAGCAGTAGTCATTTAAGTGCATTGTTGATGTCACTCAATGAAAGATGAACAACAGACATTGACCTATCACACATACACCCCTTCTGCCTCTCCAATATCTGACGATGAAAAGGTCAACTAAAACAGTGACTGACATGGAAGCCACACCAAGACATACACTACTACTGTGGCCTTCAGCCAAAAGTTCATGTTCACAAAAATATAAATTGTTTACCTTACAATTGGTGACTTAGAATCATGGGTGTTAGTTTCAATCCCTCTTGTTAATTCTTCATCTTCACTATCAACTATTTCGATTGGATTACAGCCACTAAACTGACATATTCAACAGTACCATGATGATTTTGTTCAGTTAAATTTCAAGCTGATAAGATTCTGTCTGATGAAGATATGACATTTGATTAAGTGATTCCTTGCTTTTTCTGACTGTATATTCTTTCATACAATGTTCTCTTACATACGTACACATCAGACAGCCTACATATTCAGCTCATACTTACTTAACCAGTATTGATGAGTAATCATGTTTAGCCCATTACTTCACAGCCAATATTTAGACCCTCTCAATTTGAAAGAATTTGCAGACAACAATTTTGAAGTTGCTAAATTTGAATTTCAATTTTCAGGTAGAAAACATTGTGGGAAAAGGTGGAATTGCTCGTTTTGAGCAATTTCTCCTTTTGCCAAAATGTTTTCCAGAGCCAATAGCCATAGTGGCGCTCTAATGCGCTTCTGTGAAGTAATAGGTTAGTTACCATTCTGATCACTTAATTTACCTTTCTAACAACTGCTTTATCTCTAGACATTTGCCTCATTTGTGTATATACAAGAGAACAGTTGCTGCCATATCCCAATCAGGTGAAGTTTATTAGGGGATTTCTGAACAGATAGAGAAGTACCTGGTTTATGAAAAGAAAAGTCTTGATGAAGTAAGCATTTGAGTCAATTTTTTTGAAAATCTGATCATAGGTTAAAAAGATTATGGACCGTCATAAAATCATGTCAAATGTCAAAGTTTTGACCTTGAACTGTGACTTGACTTTGGGGCAAGAGGGAAAGGATATGGGTTATGCGTGTTGTCTTCATATAGAGAGCATTTGAGTGAAGTCTGATGTAAATCTGTTTAAGGGTTAAAAAGATACAGAGCAGACACAAAAGAGTGTTCAAAATCAGGGGTTGATTTTTACCTGGAGCAGCAACTTTGACTTTGGGGCGAGACAGATGAGACATGGGTTCTACATGTATTCTTGATGAACTTAACATTTAGTCAGAAATCTGATGAATGTCTGACCATGAAGAAAATTATGTATACATGTATGTTGCAGATACGAAATCAAAGGTCAAAGTTTAGATATTGAAAGGTGACCTTGCTCTTAGGGTGAAGGGGGATTGGACATGAATTCTGCATTTTGTCTTCTTGTAGTGTGCATTAAAGTGAAGTTTGAACGTAAATCTGACCAAGGGTACAAAAGATATAGAGTAGACACAAAATAGTGCACAAAATCAATGGCCTTGAGCTGTCACCTTGACCTTGGGCAAGACCAATGGGACATGGGTTCTGTACATTGTCTTGATGTGATTAATATCTGAGTAAAATTTGATGAAAATCTGACCATGGCTTTAAAAGATAGTGTGGACAGGAAATCAAAAGGTCATATTTGACCTTTATCTGTGACCTTGACCTTGGGGTGTGAAGGATGGTTTTGCACATCATTTTGATTTAGCAGACATGTATTTAAAATTAAGTTTGATGAAAATCCAACCAAGGTTTTTAAAGATATGGAGCAAACAAAAAAGTGTGCAGACAGACAAATGGACGGAGCCCATTCATATTTATCCACCGTCTGCTATGCAGTTGGGGATTGTAAGGAACATGCACACCAAGTTTCATGCTGTTTGAACTTAAGGTAAGAAAGTTAAGTCCCATGCAAGCAAACAGGCCTCCGCCGCCGAAAGTAATACCTATGTGTCACCTAAAGGCGACACAAAAACTAGTAAGTATAAACTTTAACATTTAGTCCAACATAGTGCACAAAATTTAGTCAAACTGAATGTCAAAGTTTTCTGATCTTTATCATACACTGGGTTGATGATGATGAATAAGTGTGCCAATTTTAAAAGCAATGCCTCAATGGATATACATAATATATGAGATAAGATGTGTTGATGATGATGAACAAGTGTGCCAGATTTTACTGCAATACCTAGATGGATGTAGAACATATTTGAATTCAAAAAAACTGGTAACTAAACTTTAACATTGGGCGCAAAGCGAACACTGACGCCTGGATGAGTAGATAAGCTCCACTTTTCTTCAAATAGTCAAGCTAAAAATTGAAAATGGTAAGCAATCTAGTTCTTTTTCCAAATACTTAAAAGCAAGGATAAACAAACTCAGAGAATATCTCATTATGAATCCTAGTATTTTGATGACAAAGATAAATATATTGACAACCTTCTTGTACAAAGATTCTTAACACTTACATTGGGTTTTCTTCATAAAACACACTTCTCCGTCGTCTAAGGCTCAAACGACCTGGTCTCTCGCGACGTAGATGAAATGTTACCTACAAATCAATTAAACATATGCATTTAGTAGAAACATTTTTCTGTCTCCCCTGTTTTAAAGGTAAGATTTTCGTTCTAAAGAAGAATGAAACTCTTTGTGGCTATTGAACATGACACAGAATAGATTTTTACATGTCACCCATCACACCATTTTAAAAGCACTTTAATGGTCACAATGAATGGGTAATAAATGTGTGACCATGCATGTCACTGCTATGGAACTCTGAACGATCATGCCTTTAAACAAATATTACACAAACAAGAAGGCATGTGCTGTCTTGTTCCACTGGCCTCTGGCTCAGGGCAGTATAAAATGATAATAATTTTTTAATAAATTTTAAATATAAGTATGCTTTGATAATGTATGGACAGCTTTAACAGAACACTATCCCTGTGATCACAACTTTTTGTGTAGTCTGTAAAATCCGCTCAAGAAACAACCATTTAAGATTACAAAAAAAGTCCAATGAGCATTAATGGAGATTTTTTTTTAAACTTCACTTCAAAATAAAGTCAAGCATTAACAAGAATTGTCAGATGACAATGGAGCTCGCCTAGGGGTGCTGTTTATAAAGTGGTATTTAAATTTGTTCTCCATAAAAAAATGTATATGCAGGGTATTGAAAAGTCACAAGAGTAAATATTTTATATATATATATATACATTATTCATTTCCTGTCAGAAATATTAGAAAAAATGCACTTGACCGCCTTGGTTCTTAGGCAACATTCCCAACCAGTTTCATCCATCTGCAATGACTTGTGAAGAAAGTGTTGTAACACAACCTACAAGTAAATAAGTGCACCGATTCAGTAGTAAACTTACAAATGTAGTGGGATTGCATGTCCTTCATATATTCATTGCAGTGTGGCCCACACAGCTTTGTGATCAGAGAAGTAACTCTCCATCACACCCACTTCAATTTCCTCCTGATCAATGTTTGTGTACAGATGGTCGAGAAGTGAATGGTAGTCTGTAGTAGGTCCACTTATGCACTGTCTGTAATTCTGCATTGTGTTCAATAGTTCGTGATTGTGGTTTTTCAGCAAGTCAATATTGAAGTCTCCAATAATGATGACTTTATCTGTCTTTATCTTACTCAATACACTCTGTTGTAGTACACGTTTAAGATGTTGATATTTCAGTTTGGGAGATGAATACAGGGCCACAACAGTTAAGTTTTGGATGCCAGTATCTATAGTAAGTATGATGTACTCCAAGGCTGATCCCTGTTTGTCGTCAAATGATCCATGGTTGCTGTGTACCAATGGACAGCGAGAATGGAGAGCAATACCATACGCTGGTCTTGTTTTCCCTGCAGATGGCCAATCAAATCTTTTGAAGATATACCCAGGCAAGGAAAAGCGATCATCGGCGTCGTCTTTTATCAATTTTGTCTCCACATAGATGTTCAAATGTGTCGCAACATAGTTCTGGTTTGACTGTATATCAAGGATGTGTTTGCTGATAGATCTAATATTTTGGAAGATCAACTTGAATGATGAGTTCTGGTCATTGTACAGTAACTTGAGTGGCATTTCGATGGTTCTCTCTCTCACAAGTCTTTTCATCTCCTGAACAACATCTTTGTTAACAGATATACTTTTCTCGTTCAAGTTTCTTATGAACAAAGACTCTAGGTTTGTAACTCTGCTCATTGCAACATAATGAGAATGGCAAAATGAATAACCACTAAGATCAATGACTGCAGAATCCATGGTACTTCCTTGACATCTGTGTGCAGTTTTTGCAGATGCAGCTCGTAGAGGAAATTGTTCACGCATTACTTGAGCACATTTGTATTGTCCAACATTAAACTGTCTTTTGATTTTGGAAACTGGTGTCCAATCGGAAGAGATTCCAGTTCTGTACAGATTGCCGCTGGTGTGTCTTAAAGCTTGACCTACTCTTTCATGTCCAAATTTGACCCATATATATGAAGGTCTTGAGTTGTCATCTGCTGTGACAGCCATAACCTGCCCTGGTGCACCATTCACTAGTCCATCATCTACATCCACATTACAGCACATTTCTATTCGCTGCCCAATGGCAGTTGACAGTGTTTTGATGAGCCCCATGGTCTTGCTTGAATCCTCGGACACAGCATTCTTTATCTTTGCTTTTAGTTCAGACATAACATCTCCAACAACTACATCCCAAGCATGGATAGTGATTCTTTGAGATTCAGCAGATTGCAGGTGAACTATGCTGTTGTGAGATTTGACCATGTTATTGTTGGTAAATATATGTGTGACTTGCATCGGGTAGCTCTTGGAGGTGATATCACTGCTGATAAGCCTTGTCTTCAGTAACTGAATGTCGTCCTTTGTATGTGTTCCTTGACGAAGTCTGTTGAGTAGGTGAGCAAATACTGCATCTCCTTGCTGTCTCATGATCTGATCTAGTTGAAACATATGGAAGTGCTCTTGCCACAAGTTTGTAGCCATGGGGCCATAGCCATCTGTTAAGTTTTTAAATATCCATCCATCCATCACTGGTTTCAGTTGGAAAAGGTCTCCTACTGCAATAACAGATATTCCACCAAAGTTTTGAGAATTGCCCATAATTTGTTGCAATCTTCTATTGATGTAACTGAAAAGTTTGTTGCCGACCATGGATATTTCATCAATGATGATCAGTTTTACGTGTCTAAATTTGCACTGAAATGTGTTCAAAGTGTCCGAGGTCAAAGGTTTGTAACTAAATCCTTGATTTGCTGGTATATGGAATAATGAGTGAAGAGTGCTTCCTTTGATCAAAAATGCTGCTATGCCAGTTGGGGCTCCAAGTAGGATCTTTGCATCATCAGGGTTGTTTTCAGGTCCCTTGTTTAGGTAACGTAACAGAGCTTGGTGTAAAGCTGTAATTACAACACTTTTTCCGACACCCGCTCCACCAGTGATGAACAAGTAGAATGCTTGGCTGTGTGTCTTGACTTGATGAAGAACATGGAAGAATACTTCTTGCTGTTTTTTATTGAGAGATCTCAATAATTTCAAGTAGTCCTCATCTTTCAGAAGATCCACATTTATTTCAAGCGCACTACCAGTACTTCCTCCACCTCCACCAAGCTCAGCATTTTCAGCATTACCTGCAATACCCTTCTCTGGTGGCAAAAACTCTGGGTAGATGTCAGATGGTCTAATACCTTCTTGCTCATCCAGTCCTTGATTGTGTTGCGCATTTGGTGCTGTCCTGTCCCATCCATCTTCCAGATCTGACTCATTCTTCCTTTCCAAATCCTTCAGGGCTTTCTGCAATGACTCGGAGTAGTGATTGTACTCCTCCATCTTATGGGTAATATCAAGATTGTCTGCAATAAGGCGATTAAACTCTTCTTCAAAACTTTCACTTTGTCCCACAATAGAGTCTTCTTTCCTCCACGGATGAAATAACATGATTATTTCTCGGTAGTGGTTTTCTCTGTCTTTGTCTATGTGGTAGCGAACATATCTGAGTGATGCATCCTTTGTTCTCTTCTTCAGTATGTAGCCTCCTTGCTTTAGTTGATACTGCTCCTCTAAGGATTCTATCTTTCCTTCGTCATTATCAGAATGTTCCATCTCGTTATGCGCGTCTTTTCCTCTTATCCTTCTATATTTGCTTGCATAGTCAGCTAAACAAATATTTTCTAGCAATTTTGGTCTGTTGGAAGTGATTCAGTAACCCCTCTGCCTCAATGTCTGTTGAATCATCAGGCAATTGTGAAATGATGGTGTGTGATTTCAATATCACTACACGCTCTTCTGGAGGTGATGTATTTATGAAGACTCCATCTCTGCTAGCTTTGTGTAGTGACATTTGCAAGATAGAGTAAACACCTTCCTGGGCTGAAATTTCAACGTTGTTGAGAAATTTATTCCCAATTATATGAACTTGCTTTTTCAATTCCACATTTCCTTCCCTGGCTTCTTTGCATGCATCATAAAGCAGTTTGCTCATTCCTCTCTGAGCTTTGGCAATATAGGAAACTATGTACATAGCACAAGAGTAAGCATCGAGAACATACTGGAGGTCCATGTTAGCCCGCCAAGCTTTCAAAAGATGAGGATTGTAGTTGTTGATTCGAATTTCCTGTACAGACCGTTTCAACAGTACCCTGTTGCTGTGGATTGATGATCGAATTGCCAGGATATAATCTTCTTCCTTGAGGTCAATAGCCTTCAAGAATGTTTCATATGACATGGAAGTTTCCTTTTTCATTTCTGCTAAAACTTTTGCGACTTTTTGCCAATTTGTGTTGTGTGTCTTTTTCTCTTCACATCCCATTTCAGCAGGAAGTGGATCCAGTATCATTGTCTGTTTGAGTGGAGGCTGGGGAAAGTTGAACCTGCAGATGTTCTTCCCTTTTTTTCTACAGCTTCTAGAGTGTGCATGATATTGTACACCCATGTGTCCATCCTTTGAGCAAGAGATATACTTGTCAATGAATTGGATAATGTCTTCTTCCGCACTTGTGTCAATTTTGGGTGCATCCTTAACCCACATAAGCATATGGATATGGGGAGATCCACGCATCTGAAACTCAACTTTGTAAAAGTGGTCAGAAATGTTCCCAATTGGTTGAAGGGAATTCAAAAGCACACCATGTACAAATTTTTGCACTTGATGGTCATAGTGCCTTGCACATGTAACAGGATCCTTTTGAATTAATTGTGACTTCTGTTGCCAATTAAACTTTTGTATTTCATCTGTTGTGTACACTTTTGCATCTACAGTCTGACCAAGTATTCTGAGTAAGTGTTCCCATCTTGTTTCTGCGGATGAAAATGAGGCAAACCAAGTAGGAATTCCCAGATGTCTGATCATGGCGAATATCTCCTTCTTTACTTTCTCCCAATATGGAGGTGATCCACGCAAGTCCTTGAAGATTCTAAACCCATCATTGTGATGGATTAATTGTCGGACACCTTCTGCCTCTTTTAATTGTCCAGCCGTAAATTTAACAGGACCTTTGGATTTTCTGAGACAAAGCTGAATCTTCTGCTGTATGTGCTCCATTTGCAATTTTTTCATCTTAAAGAAGATGTTGGGGATATGGCCTGCAGCTCTTCTATCACATCTCCTCAGTTCTGATTTACACAAGTTACTATAGTAGACCTTGGTTTCTTGCCCACTGCTTTCCTGTCTTGGCTGCCCTCCATATATTGATGGAAAGGACAATACCTCGGAATGTTTATCGATAAAAATGTTTAAAGGATGGTTTCCTTCTCCAGGTGCTACTGATAAGATATGTGATTCTTCAAGCAGGTCTTCCGGCTGTAACAGTGTATCGAGGTTTCCTGTAGGCATGTCTTGCAGTGGCGTTTCATCCCACTCATCATCAGAGTTGTGATGTGCATTCTTTTCCTTTTTCTTTTCATAATTCTGCTCCTCATTTGTATCCGTTCTCATCCTTTTACTACGGTCACATTCATGTATGTCTTTCAGCACGGAAGGTGCATCTACACTTTCTTCAGGAAGACATTCCACAAGTACTTCATCTGACTGAATAATGTTATTGTCATGCGTCACTTTGTTTGCATCATCAAGTGGTTTACTACTCTGCAAGGCACTGTCCTTGGAATTGTTATTATTATTGTCCTCTCCACCAGTACTCTTCTCATGGTCTTCAAACACACTTTGCCAGTTGTTGTTTAGTGTAATGCCTTCTTCCTTGTAAAGTTGGCTGTTATCCACTAGCCATTGAAGAGCACTGATGACTCGTGCTGGTCGTACAGTTTGGTATTGATAATGATGTCCATACTGCAGTTTACGTTTCAATTTTAAGGCAATAGTACTGTTATCATCCACATTTCGGGGAAGAAGCTTAACAGTTGAACTCACATTTGTGGGCACATTTACAACATTTCCATGTATACTGAATTGTCGTCCCCGTGGCAGTTCATGTAACTGCATAAATGGGATTCTGGCTGCAACCAGTCTCTCTTCCAGATTAGTTAACTGGAGACAATCTGGCAAGTCTGGGAAACACACCCCGTTTGCTTTTGCTAAAGCAGGCATTTTGTTTAGTTTTAAGGCATTGAAGCATGTGTAGCAAATCCATTCTTTGTCATTCACACTTTTTACACCAGTAATGCACTTGTTTCTTAAATCCTCTCTGATTTCGCCATGAAATGTTGCAGACCTAACACTCTGTCTATACCACATCTGGTCACAGCATGTGCAGATATAAAGTGGTCCTTCATCTACTGATTTGTGAAATTCTTCAATCATGCTTTCAAATGATGACTCGTGTTTCTTTTTTCTTACATTTTCTTGTTTTCTAAATTCTTCCCTTTGCCTCTTGCTCTGTTTGTGAACTCTTTCTTGTGACCTGTCCTTTGTTTTGTCTTTCTGGCCTCTTTCCCGTGCTTTGTCTCTAGTGTTGTCTCTGTTGGTCTTTTCAATATCCTTAAATTCCTCACTTTGCCTCTTGCTCTGTTTGTGAACTCTTTCTTGTGACCTGTCCTTTGTTTTGTCTTTCTGGCCTCTTTCCCGTGC